>JAVJIF010010922.1:0-145086 GCA_038442645.1 Agave tequilana | reverse complement strand
TGTTTTTCAATATTGATGGCTAAGTTTAAGACCGAGAGGAGATAATTTAGCAGAGTTTCATAAGAATAGAAATCACAACTTGACACATTGAGACCGAGAGGAGATACGTAAGTTGTATTGTCACGCCGGAGACACGACGAGAATCGGCGACGTATATATGCGAGAAGAATATCTCACGTATATACATAAAGCCTAATCAACCTGCATGCTATACCAATTAACTATGAAAATTTAAAGACACTGCAATATGACATATAAATTTCTACACGAGATACATTACTCTATGAATAATTGAACAGAATAATGCGAGCCCAAACAATACAAAGAACCGAGTAAATGTAACAACGAACGAAGGACAAGGCAAGAACAATACCCAAGGTCAAATGATCAAGCAAAAAGAACTCCGGGCTCCTCGTAATGCTTGTGATCGTCCCCAAATACCTGATCAGTAAAATAAAATAATTCTAGACCTTTATATGCAAATCAAGAGGAGTCAGAAACCTCCCAGTGAGTGTGCAAAATGAGGAAAGTAGTATATTATAATATAATATGATAACAATTGATATATTACAAATACAATAACAGTCAGGACATAAGTAAACTTTGCTGAGGACAATCTGTGATATAATCACATATATATCCAGGGGTCTATTATAACATATATACATCAAGTGAGCATAGTTACTTTATGGTACATAATAGAATATCTATTTTCATTAATTATGTTAGAGAATACCAATTGCCACATGCAGTAAACGCATCCCGTACTATGCCTACTACACATGTCAATTGGGGTCCTATGTTATTGAAACTAATTGGTGGAGACATTTTCTATATTTTAGGTGGGCCCCGTACATCCTCGAGATCATGGCCCAATCACCTGGCACTGAGTCAGGTCCTACTGCTATGTAGTCAATAATAATAACAAAATACAATATGAATAATGCAGGATGTCAGTCATCCCTCAAAACCCTGGAGTGGAATTGTATTTCGACTGTGCAACTTGTATCCTAAGTCCACCAAAAATACATATGCTGTCTCCTCTATTAATTTCTCAATCCTGATGTAAGTTGTTTAATGTTCTTGTTATTTTGATTACCAGGACAACGCAATTATAGTAACAATAACAATGATAATAACAATGTAACAATATCATGTTGTTACCATGTAATAATAATTCTCAATAATTTAAGTAACATCTAGAACTATCAAGATCCCATCCATATGCTCTAGGATATAACAGTAACTGATCCCTTAGCCTTGGATCTTAATGCAATCATCATAGACATCAATTATTAAATTCGATGTCACTACAAGCTCAATTGACTAATAAAATTGTTCTCTTATTTCCAACAATCTGCTCTAATCCTCTAAGTTTATCTGCATCTCCATCTTCTAAGTCATTAGTATATCCAATTCTCAGTGTATTTAAATAAAATATCTATAAGCTACATCTAATAAAATTCACATTATCCAATTCGATCATGATAACCGACCTACTTCACTTCAATTGAACTCAATCACCGATCCACAAATCAAGACAACAGCCCAACTCTACATATGTATAATCCACTAGTTTAGGCTAATCCAATTTATACCTATTCTTCAAATCCAAGTCAAATCATACCCCATCGAGTCCACTGATAGATCCAAGTTCAAGATTCAATCTTTTAATAAAGTAACATCCTATTTAGATAAATCCTCAATATCCCATTAAATTCTCATTTGATTTATTACCAACAAAAAATCATCAAGTCTAATAAATAGCTCACACAAGAATTCACACATTTAACTACGAGCACAACTAATCAACCTCAAAATCAATAAGATTATAGTCTACGTTCATCACATTTAAAACCGAATCAAAATGGTAAATATCTAAATGTGAACTGAGAGCACCGCTAATATCTCCATGACGAAATACTGAGTCTATACCATTAAACATCAAATATATTTGATCCAATCATCATTAAAATATTCAACTCTCCTACATTATAATCATCCATGACTAATAATCTAATACATATCTGTAAATCTACTGTTCAAACTAATCTGGTCCGCTCCCAGCCCCACATCAAACCCAACTTCAATTAAGCCCACTAATAGATCCAAGTCAGCACAAATTCAGACACCTAACTCTGGCTCCCAATTCTTCAATAACTCGAACACTCAAGGTTACAAAAATCCTCGACCAAACACTCCATGATCCATATTGTAATTTGCAAGTAGCTCTGTAAATCATATGTATTTAAAGAATAGGACACTCACTGATATAATTTATAGTTAGTAGGAGATTGAACAACATATATTAATTGACAATAATGAATTATCTACTAATAAACAATTTATCAATAATAAAACATGATTTAATTTAAACAAAGAAAACACTCACTACAAAATTAAGTAAAATAAATGTATAAAGAAAACAAAAACTTACTGAATTTGTCATGGATGCGTAGCTCTAGTCTTCATGGTTCCACGCCTCTAGAATTGCTCGAATTGGAGACCGAACGACTGAGAAATGGCCCACACACGAAACCCGAGTGTTAACGGTCTGAAATAGTAGCAAGTGGGTCAGTTTTTGGAATCTGATCGGGTTTTCTTATAGGTGAAGCCCAATTAGCTTCAGAAATATGACTTTTTTGTGAGGACTACGATTATGGTCGCAATTCTTAGAAATAGGGTTTTTTTTATGACTGCGATTATGATTGCAGTTCTTAGAAATAGGACATTTTTATGAGGACCGTGATTACAGTCGCAGTTTAAGAAATAAGGTTTTTTTTTTTTTTTTTTTTTTGTGAGGACTGCGATTATACTCACAGTCTTCTATATACCAGCAATCCACATTTTCGAGGCTATCCGTTTTTTTTCGAAATGATTACTGCGGGGCATTTGCGTTTTTCACCGCTGCGGAGCGCTTCTGTACTTGACACGTGGGTGTACCTGGTTAGTTTAAAAAAAGATGCGCTAAAGTGAATAAAATTATGAATCTGAGTTTTTTTTTTTTTTTCCGAATTACGATTTGACATAGGAGGCTGAAGAGAAATCCCCCTTCTTTAAATCTTGTCAGATAAGTAAGCATGAGATTATTATTGTTTTCCCTTTTACATTTTATTATTTAAGAATTCAAATTTGAAATTGCAAACTACTTTATACTAATATCTCATATTCGTTGAATTGGATGCTTCCAATATTTTAAAAATTGCTGCATGTATGACATTGATCTATTATATTTTTTATGGATACTAGAATTTTCCAATCTTCATAAAAGTTACATATATATAAAATTGATCTTATATTTTATATTTAATATTCGAATGACAAGGTAAACACGGGTTATTTCATTGTTTTCATATGCACACTCGAAGCGAAGAGAAACAACTAGCGGGCAATGATGCAATAAAATATGTGAGATTTTCATACAAATATTGAGCAAAAGATAAAAGTATATATACAGTAGGGGGTTTTTAAAATTTTAAAGGGCATATGAGAAATTTTAAGAATAAACATGGAGCATATTTGAAGCTTACGGGGACAAATAAGAAATTGTCAGACAGATATGGGATTCTTGAGAAATTTTAAGGGTAAATAAGAACTCATCAACCCATATATTCGTAGTAAAAAAAAAAACATCTGTTTTACATAATAACATTCGCAGTGGCTAAGTCTCCTTCATCCTGAAAGCCTTCTGTATTTCTCCCACAATCCTGCTCGCAGTTTCTGAACCAAATCTTGGCAAGTTTGCAGCAAGATCAATCTCAACTGTCTTACTTTTGATCAAAGAATCCCTCTTCAACAATCCATCTCTCACAGGCTCTTCCAAGTCTTTCATTCCGCTCGCGCACTTATCCAGCCATACCCCAACAATCTCCTGAGCAGCTCGGCGAATGTGAACTCCGATTAGCTCCTCCATGCAGCTCTCTCCCTCTGCTCCACAATCAACATTGACTGCAATGGCCGTTGTGATAGGACACTTCGTATGTAGAGAGAGGAAGAGCGGTATGGTGAAACTTGAGGCACTTTCTCGAGGTCCTGCCTCAAATTATCCAAATGGGTGCTGGTATAGAACTCATCAAGATACTCAGGATGACAGACGAGGTCTTTCCTCGGTAGCAAGTCCATGAAGAGAATGAGAGAAGTCGGGCTGCCCTGTATGAACTCCATCAGAAGTGAGGTGCATCGGTTGAGGCATTGACGAAGGCAAAGACGGTGGTTATGTTGAGATCACCAGTGGGAACCTTGCAGTGGAGCCACGACTCTAGCATGAAGTCAACCTGTGCATAATACAGAAAATATCCATGCTTTTAGATGTAGTACTCAGATTTGGATCCTCCTCTCAGTTGCCAACAATGCAGTGGAGAGTCCACTTCTTAATTACACCCATATGTGGGTGATTGTTAGATTAACCATAATGTAAACAATGGTTTGAGAAATATGGCGGAATCCAAACTGCTGCATAAGTTCAAAGATCAAACTGAGTTCGGCCTAATCAAACTCATTTGAAATCTTAATTATATCATTCTGACAATATTGAAATATTGAGCAACCTTGAAGCAGCATGTTGTATCAGGAACTATAACATTTGATACCAAATGATTGCTCAGATTTCATATGAGTGATGAGAGCTATCCTGGTTGCTTCTATATATGTAGAATTTTCCATTTCATAAGGTTTAAAAGAGACTTTTTTATCACAGAGAACATAAGCACCAAGGGGGATCATGTGACCCCACTGCCCTACTCAAAAATACATTTGTGTGTGTAATTTGTGTTCCCCACCCTGAGCACACAGTCTAATCTCTTCTTTTCTCTCTTGGGCCCGCGTGGACGTACACCTACTCTCATTTTAATTTTCAACTCATGCCCAAAACTCGATCTCGATCTCTTCCTCAATCTCGATCTCACCCTCAATTCTCAAAACCCTAAATCTCATCCTCCGCCCCCACCCCCCCCCCCCCCCCCCCCCCCCCCCCATCTCACCCTTAATTCTGAGAACCTTAAATATCTCCCTTTCTATCTCTCTCTCACAAATCTCTAGACCTCAAATTTTCAAATTCCTCTTTCAACCATCCTCGAGCAACAACAGCGAGGACCGAGCTCTAGAGCTTCACTCCTTCGTCTTCTGACGCTTGAGGGCACGACCACAATCAATTGACGACATTACTCAGCGACTCTGAGAAAACAAAAAAGATTCCTTTTTTTAAACTTTTTTACAAATTCTTGATCATTAATTTAGTAATCATAAAAGAAATTTATATCACAACTCGTGTGAATAATGATTCGGATCATGCTTCGTGTTTGTTGAATTTTTACAGGATGCTTTATCTTGAATGACAATTTTAATCATTTTTTTAATTTATAGTATAATATATGGTGTTAATATGATCCCAAAATGATGAGTATTAGGTGAAATTACATAATTTGTGAAGAAGAGAGTACAATACTGTGTAGTAAGGAATACTTTTTTAAGCAACATGACAATCTTCCTTGATTTAGTTAATTGATCACAATGGTTTAGAATATTTTAAAGAATTAATGAAAGTTGGTGGTTAGAGTTTGATTTTTTTAATATGAAAAATGAATGTAACTTGAAGTTCACTAACAATTTGCAAGTAATCAGCTATATTTAATTTGGGACTAACTTTTAATTTTTTTTAAAATTACTTCTTATTGTGTACAGCGGGGGTGTAGTTTCATTTTGTAAGATTCGATTTTATACAATAAATATTTATTGGGAGTTTTTGAGTTTGAAACTTCGTTCTTTCTCGCACTCTCTTAGCAAGAAAATTATTACTTTATTATTAAATATTATTTATAATTTTAATATTATTTTATATTGAATGTTATTCAACCCCCCCCCCCCCCCCCCCCCCCCCCCCCCCCACGGCGACTAGCCACTATAAGTCCCACAAAAGCACCAAGCTCTTTGTTTTGGATGAGAGCCTCATACCCAGACTGTTTATACAAATCAGTCAACCATACACCCATGAAATTTTTTTTCTCTCAGTATGTTCCTTAAACACTGTCTGAGCTAACATGTTGCATTCCAGAAAGCTCTCAGGTTGTGTTTTTTGTACACAACTGTTGAATTCATGGTTTTTCCCAGAAAAAGCAGATCCATTCTATTTAGGAATACATATTGCTTCATCATCAATCAAAACAAGTAGTTTCTTCCATAGTAACATATATCGCCAAAAAAATGACCTCGAATCTGGATACATGTGCATATGATATTCAGCAAATTAGGATATTAATGCCTACTTACACATTATGTGCTTGATTTCAGGCTAATTTGGCTCACATCAGACTGAGTTTGCAAAACTTATTTGTGTCAAGTTGTTCATAATGAGGATGATTCTGTCCCTTGGGTTGTCCAGGGAGGAGTAAAATGTTGTGATTAGATTTACAAATGCTACTAGTAAAGATTTTCCAAGATTGATTCTCAGTTGAATGAGCTTCAATTGCATGACTAATAAGGTAAAATTTAAGGTAAATTTACACACACAAAAAAAAAACTTAACTTTTGAGCTTGAAATTGCATGATATTGATGTAATTTGATATTTATAGATTGTTTTGAACCCTGAGGCTCGTCATTGTCGGCAAAATATGAGAATTAAAAATTACAAAGATACACAGTAATACAAGCTTAAAAGCTGCATATTGGCACTGCCATTTGCAATTGGCTTAATTTCATTAAACTACCCATCAACTTTTTTCTGATATCAGTAAATGACCATGAATTATGCCTTTTCATGATAGTTTTTAGGATAAAAAAAATCGGAGGTTTTTTATGAAAGTTCACACTGTAGTTTCTTGTATATTTTTTTGAAATTTTTTGAAATTAAGCCATTAACAACTTTTCAGGGGGTGCTAAATGCAAAATGGGCAAAGAGGAGAGAAGAAGAAGAAGAGGGTGCTACGTGCAAATAATAAAAAAAAAGAAAAAGCAATTATTGATTACCGAGGAATCGTGAGCGCCGGATCTGATGTCGAGGGCGCCCTGAGAAGTCCCCTGCGGGCTCTCGAAGTAGCGGACGTCGGCGGGGACGGCGGAGGGGAGGAGTGCGGGGCCCAGGCGAGCCTCGACGGAGGTGAGCAGATCCACCATCAGATCCCTGTGAGCGGGCGGGAGGTAGGGAATCCGGTCACCGCCGGTGGTGGTTCCATCCGTGATGCTCCGGCGCTGACGTGGGCCCTTCCCCTTTTGGCGGAGAAGGAGATGAGAGGTGGCTGGCAGTGGCTGGGAGCGAGGACCAACATCTAATGATAGACGACGATGGAAGTAGAAACGAGAAGACTTCGAGCAAAACAAGAGAGGGGGGGTTTCACTTTACCTTTTTTTTTTTCTTTTTTTCTTTTTTTCTTTTTTCTTTTTTCACAAATATCTCACACCTGTCACTATCAGCATTGGACTTCATTTCACGCAACAGCAAAATGGCAAATTCATTAACAATTTTATACAATTTACTCTAAAATCTACATCCATTGAAATTGTTCTTAAAGCTTTGTTAAAAAATAGTATTAGGACTATAATTCTAAGTTAAGTTTTTATATTATTTAACTTTATGCTTATATTATTTTTTTCGGATATTTACCTTGTCAATAAAAAACACAATTTAGCTTTTTCAACTGATTAAACAAATTTTTCGTGAGATTGTCTTCCTAATAATATTAGAAAAGTTTACGAGTTTTTTTTCTTATTTATTTAGTAATCCCTAATTTATAATAGAGATCTATTTTATATTTTTATTTAAACAATTGAGCTGAAAAACTTTGGTCTATCTATTCAAACGTAAGTTACAATAGTTAAGATACAACTACTTTCAAAAAAATAAGTCAATGAAAATAAAATAATACTCAATGAAAATAAAGACAAGAGAAAAAGGAAAGAATGAAAAGAAGAAAGAATTAATTTCTTGTATATAAAAAATTCATTTCTTTTTTTACAGAGTAAATAGATTATTCTTTAATTTGTCATCTCATTTATTTTTATTTTTTTTTTGTGTTTTAAGAGAGTTCCACATTACTTGTAGTGGTCAGTTTTTAACTTCTCTGAGATCGTGATAAGTGTCCATTCAGCCTCAAGATATCGCGCGACACGTGGTCGCTTTTAGAACCTCTGAAAATAGAGTCCAGATCTAATCCAAACTCCAACCAGTTTAGGTGGTTATAAGAAGAAGATAGAATTGGTTAAGAAAAATTCTTATATTCTAACTGAATTTTCATTTAAACCCGATGGTTATAGCTCGAAAACATATCAACCATATCAATAGTTGGATAGGCTCCCAAGATAAAGATGAACACATGTTCCATTAATTCAAATGAGGATACTTGGCTCTAATCGTCTCCAAGATAAGCAGTTATGCTCGGATAGGTGTTTAAACAGAGCTGAACTTTTAATCGTCTCCAAGATAAGCAGTTATGCTCGGATAGGTGTTTAAACAGAGCTGAACTTTGTAGCCTTATCAACAGATCCTACCTGTATATATAACTGACCTCTTCCAACGAGAGAGAGGGAATATTGAATCCCAAAAAATCATAGTTCATGAGATAGGAACACCTACCATTGTAATTTTTCCTGAATTACAGTGGAACTCTCTGTTAGCCCAAGGTTACAATCACCCGTCTTTAGTGTGTTTTGATGATTACAAAACATATTAGTTATTTGTACTAATATTATTTGTTGTTTAAGTGTGTTTCAGGTTTTTTCTATCTTGCATAGGTGTTTTCTTCCCTAAAGGAAGGTGACTTGAACTCAAGATAACTCAAATTGGGCTCAAGATGCAAATTGAAGATCAAGTGGAGAAAGCCCCTCTTGAAGCCTTGAAGTCCTTAGAACTCTGTAAGAATAGAATGTTAAACTTTGAGTATATGATATTTGGCTCTAGGATACACACACACATTTTTCCTTACAAAATTCTATGTTTTAAAATGTTTGTTTCTAAGTTTTATGCCTAAGTTTATATATACATGTATCCAAACTTGTTACAATTGAATATCTTGTTTAAAACATGTGTATAGACTATTTTGCATAATACTTAGTTATAAGTATCTCAAAATATTTTTTTCACAAAAATTCCCAACTTCAAATTCCTGCCAGTTTTTCCCTGTTTCAGGTTGACCGGCCGACCGCCCCGTCGACCGGCGCCTGTGTCAGGACGTGCACGTTTGTGCACGTCTGTCGGTCGACCGGCCCGGTCGACCGACTGTAAGCAGGCCACTCTCTCGGTTTGTTTCGGTCGACCGCCCGGTCGACCGCACTAAGGAAACTGTGTTTCCTTTGAGGAGACGGTCGACTGGACAGTCGACCGGAGCCCAACGGCTCTTTGCCAGCAAGGCGACGGTCGACCGGACCGGTCGACCGCCAAGCCTGCTGCTGGCCAACGGCTCTTTCCTCTTTGGGCAAGTCTGAAAATCTGTTTTCTTTTTCTTCTTTATCAGAGTTTTAGAGAGTTGTTGGAGGCCTTTTGCAGGTCAAATTAGGTGTAAAGAAAAGAGTTTTAACCTATTCTCTCCTTATAAATAGAGGGCAATAGGTCTTTGTTATTCACTTAGAAAAATCCTTGGTTTTCATTGTTTTCAAGAGAAAGAGAAAAATTATTTCAAAGCTTTCATTTCCAACTCTTTTAAAGTTTGTTTTTCAGTTGTGTTTGATTGCCAATATCACTCTACAACTGAAGTTTTCTCACCACACTTCATAGAGCCAAAAGTCCTTTACTCATACTATAGAGAAGTTGTAAAAAGAGTGAGAGTGTTGTAAAAGAGTTTGAGAAAGAGTTTTGTGATCTTGAGGATATCACTATTGTTCTTGTGATCCTTGTTCTTGTGGAGACAACTCCTAGGTGGAGTTCTTTGTAAGTTGTGAAGCTAAGGGCTTGGGGTCTTCGGTAGACCAAACTTGTAAGGCATCCTCGGTGGATAGTGGAAACCCTTCACGGAGGTGAAGGCGGGGACTAGAGCGGTGGCTCGAACCTCGAAACAAATCATTTGTGTTTGCGATTGCCTTGCGTTATTCTTGCTTACTATTTCTCTTGCTTTATATTGTCTTCAATTATTTGCTTGAGAACTAACCCTTTTCTTTGTGCAATCTTCTCTTGTTTGTTTTACTTGTGTTGTTGATTGTGTGTATTTCATCTTAGCATTTCATTCTTTACTTGTTCGATCATATCTCATACAACACAGTTGCATTGCGCACCTCTAACCCATTTTTAGGGGAATTGGGAGGAAGGAGTTCAGAACCTCTCACGGGGTATTCGGCTCTTAGTCGTGTTTTGAGAGATCGTTGCATCACTCATTCTATTAAGTTTAAAAAGATCATTAGATTAGCAATTACACCTATTCACCCCCCTCTAGGTGCATTTCACTCTCTCTCTCTCCCCTTCTCCGTAGATTTTTCCTCTTTAGGTTTCCACGTAAATCTCTATGTTTGCACTGGTTTGAATTTCCTATTTATTAATTAATTTCTCATATTTTGGTGCGTGGATAAATTTCCTAGAAATTACCCATTGTATTTGGTGCTTTCGATGAGATCTATGAATCCATAATCAAAATCTCTCCCCTTTTCAAACCCTATCCCTTTTTCAAAAATAGCCTCACACGGCGGATATGGCTCCAATAAGAATGCCTCCTAAGCTCCAGCCATTGTCTCGCCATTTCGAAAGGAAAGGAGAAGATTGTTGAAGTTGCAGAGCCGACAAGTCGTCACCCTAACCAATCTGACGTACATATCACAGATGTCGAAGATTCCCAGTCTTCTTCTCCTCCACTTCAAAGAGCACGTGTGACCGTGCTCGAACCTCGACACACCCGATTAGCAACTCCTCTAGGCGCTTTCCAGCCTGCAGAAGCAGATGAAAGTACAACAAACGGAGATAGGATGACAAGCCAACCTCCCCAAGCTTAGTCGAGGCACCTTAGAAACCATAGTCTCCTCAAACTATAGAAGAAAGAGCACGAGCTCTGTAACGCCCCGATCCGGCGGGTACGGAGACGTTACTGCGACGTATATACGCAGGTCAGAAATACCCTCACGTATATACGCTAAGCATCAGTACAGGCAAGAATCAGAGTACGGAAGCACGTGGTGCAATATACATTCCAACATATGAGTACAATTACAAGGTTATCACCAGATGTGACAAATATTACAAGAATATTACATCACCAATATGACGCAATTGCGAGAATACAAGGTGATAAGTATGAATAATACAAATGGAGGCTCAGAGTCATAACATGAAAACTCTAGAGCTGAGCAGGGGGCTTGAAAAGATAGGGCTCTGGACGGTCTGCTGGAGATCCACGCTACCGCTGCGCCACTCTGATCAGCAACTGGGAGAATCCCCATGCTCCAAGCTCCAAAACCTGAACATGAGGATCCAGAGGAGTCAGAACTCCCCGACGAGTGGTGATGCGAAAACCAGATGGTGAGTATGGATAAGCACACGTGTATCGATAAATCTGAATCATAAACATGAAAACCGTGTCGTAGGCACAAGCATGCAGGAACAAGTAGATATACAGCAAATGATATCAAGTAGGGAAGACTCATAGTATGATCAGATAAGAGCAGGAGACAGGTGGAATAGAATACAAATGGAAAGCAGGACATGAATAGGTATAGTATAATAATCATAAAATCGAAAATCTGAAGTAAAATCCGATACAAACAAACATGGCAAGGCATATTACAGATTCATAGCTGGCATCTTTTATTATTATTATTACTCGTCTTACCCTGATGTCTAGATATGTGAACTAGCGTCCCAGCGCACATATATCCACATCTGAGTAAAGCAAGATTGTTATTGGAAACCGACGGGGGTATCAACGAACAATATTTATAGTGGGTCCCGTGCATGCTCGGGACCACGGTCCAGGACGTTCCGTTACTGGTGCTCGGAACCAGCTGCAAGGCGTACAGGAGGGTCTTATAGAATGCCCTTATCAAGATGGTACCAGGAAGGAGGGAGCCAACACTCCCCTCGGTCGCCTGGAGGCCCACAGGTCAGACCGAAAGTTTTAGTTGCACAACATACCTAGTACCACTGTAAACACGAACATATATTGATAGCCGCAAGTTTCCCCCGACCCGATGTAAGTTGTTCCTTTTTATGATTTATTATGTAGTTATCAATTTACGGGAATAGCGGATGCAAGACATGATCAGGAGTTCAGGAGTACATGAGTACTATAGATTCAGGTCACTATATATGTATAATACATGATAACAAGTACAAGATTCAAGTCACTGTATGTAATACATGACAACAAGTATAGTATTCCCGTAAATGTGATAATCATAGGTCAAGTATTAATATATCAAGAGGCAAGTGATAATGTTGGCCCAGAGGCCTTCCACTCTAGTTTTGATGATGATTAACTCATGTAGTTATGTTTACTAATAATCTTGTGATGTTTAGTTTCAGATCTTTAATCAAGATATTAGTAGGTGATTAGCTTCAACAAGATGGTTTAGAAGCTTTCACATGGTGATTCAAGAGCCCGAGCATCAAGATCTTACATAGCACTCGTTGGAGTCAAGCTCGGTGGATCACGTTTTGGATCGAGTCGACTTGAAGATAGAAGATCGTCAAGAAGACTTAGGTATCCATAGTTTAGTTTAGTGTGTTTTAGATCCATGTGTAAAGATTAGATAGTTGATATGCTCAAGTGCACAACACACACGTTTTATGGATATTAGTTTTTCGGTTTTTAGTTTAACCGATATTTGTTTTCATGAATAGTAGATCAAACAAGTTTAATTGGTTTGTGTATAGGAGATTCATTCTTTATACATGCATGCTTAAACTTCCTAGACAAACTTATTTTGATATGTCTATTCATGAGTTTTAGGAAAAATCAGATTTCCTATTGAAAAAATTCAAGTTTGATAAAATACAGTTTTTGGTTTTTGATAATATTTGCAAGGCACAAAAATGGTTCAAAATGTTTGATATTTGTCTTGAAATATTTATCACAAGTTTGTATATCCATGTAAAATGATAAAACTATTTTTATGAATTTTTAGAAGATTTATAGGATTTATTAGAATATTTTCTAACCCTGTTTTCTGACCCAGAACAGTGCCTGACAGGCTCTGGCGGTCGACCGCTCCGGTCGACCGGACTCTAGAGTCGGTCGACCGGGTCGGTCGACCGACGTGTACAGACCTGTGCACGTTTGGCCAAACACTTGGGCGGTCGACCGTTACGGTCGACCGGCCAGAGAGCTCTGCTCTCTGGAAATTTTCGGTCGACCGGTCGGTCGACCACTGGCTCCCAACGGTCATATTTATGACCGTTGGCGGTCGACCGAGCGGTCGACCGCCAGCCGTGCTGGCTAAAAAATACAGCCAACGGCTAGTTTTAGGGTTTGGCCTATATAAACCCCATTCCTTTGGGATTTTGGCCAAGGTTTTTAACAAGAAATTTTTTTCTATTCTCTGATTTTTAAAACAAGTTTTCAAAGTGTTTAAGAGCTCAAAAGGATTCATCTTATTTGTTTTAGAGTTTTTGAAAAAATCAAAGAAAATAGAAATTTGGGAGATTTGTATTGTTATTCATTTCTATCTTTTACAAAGAGTTTTCCCAAGTATTTTTCTTTGTGTTTTTGTTTTCCAAACTCTTAGTTTTCCACACTTGAGCTATCTTCTATCCTATTCTATTAGGATCATTTGTTTTGTGGAAAAGAGATTGTTTGTGGTTGAAAGATACCACCAAGTTGTAAACCCTCTCATTATTGGGTTGCTCCCTCTTTGGTAGAGGTTGAGATTGTTGGTTTGCTCCCTCTAGTGAGAGGTAGAGTTTGGTTTGTGTATCCCTCTTCGGTAGAGGTGATTTTTGGTTGTTTGGCTACGGGCCTATCCCTCTTCGGTAGAGGTGGATTGTGGTTGTATTGCCTCGGTGGCATTGTAAGGTTGAGAGAGGAGTTCGGTACTCCTTAGTGGATTAGAAATCCTTCTCGGTGAAGGCGGGGACGTAGAGCTAGGGGCTCGAACCTCGAAACATATCTTTGTGTTTGCGTTTGATCCATTGTCTCTTAACTCTCTTTCTCTTTATTTGTGTTGTGCATAGCATCATTCATTCATATCTTGTATGCTTGAGTTGTCCTTGCATTTGATTCATATTGCTTATCCTTATATGCTTGGATTGTTTGTTTGTGCCTCACTTGTACTTAACCACGAGAGCTTCATATAGCACCTCAACTCTTATTCAGAGGAATCAAGAGGAGTTAGTCCAGAGCCCTTCACGGGGAATTCGGCTACACTCGTTGGTTGTACTAAGTGTAGTTGCAAATTTATTTTAGCTTCTGCATTTAGTTTCTAGATTAGCATTATCACCTATTCACCCCCTCTCTAGGTGATTTACAATTGGTATCAGAGCCTACGCTCCTGATACTTAGGTTTAACCACCTAGGAGTGAGATCCTGTTTGCTAATCTATCATTTGCATTTTGCACACTATTTGTTTGCACACACTCATGGATTGCTTGTCACCTCCCATGTTCGATGTTTCCAACATTGACATATGGAAATATAGGATGTCCATGTATTTGAAAACCCTAGGCTTGCATGTTTTCCTTGCCGCTACCAAGAAATGCTATCTTGGTAACCGCAATCATATAGGGGCCAATGCACAAGCCCTTGAGGCTATTAGAAGCACGCTTTCAAAAGATTATCTTATGCTTGTTTCTAATCTTGATTCCGCTTTTGTAGTTTGGAACAAGTTGACCACCTCCACCTCCAAGCTTCAATTGCCAATCCAACCGGAGGAATCTAGTGGAGAATCTGATTCTCAATGCTTCATGGTCTAAGAGAATGTCTCCCTTGAAGTACATTCAGAATCTCAACTAGATTGTAATGATGCTAGTTCTTCTTGTGATGAGCATGTTGATCCTAACACTTTAAATGAAGAACTATCTATTGTTTGTGAAAAATTGATTGAAAAATATAATATTTTGAAAAAGAAGAGTTTTGAACTTAATAAAGAAAATAAGGATTTATGTTCAAAACTTGACATGGTTTTGCAAGAGAAAGTGGAGATTTCCAATGAGAGGGATTCATTGAAATCTAGACTTGAACTTGCCCTAAAAGAAAATGAAGTTTTAAAATCTAAAAATGATTGTGAAATAATTTTGAAGAAAAATGAAACTTGTCTTCAAAAATTAATTTTGTTTTAAAAGAGAATGTTGCTTTGAAAAACAAAATAATTTCTATTTCTAATGAATTAGATGTTTGTTTAAAGAAAAATATTTCTTTGCAAAATAATATGGATTCACATGTTTGCCATGCTAGGATAGCTTCATCTAATTCACCTATTGCATGTTCCACTTCTTCTTTAATTAAAAATAATATATCCATGCTTAAGAAGAGTGTAGATTGTTTGGGCTCCACTTTGAGCCAATGTGTTGTGGGTTATACACGTTTGGAATCTTTGTTTCGAAAGAAACAGATTCCATTTATGCATGTACACCCTCCACGGCATACACATGCTTCTCACGGTCACCACCATCACACTTTGTATGCTCATGTGTACACTTGTACACATTGTGGACGTAAGGGCCACCTTGCTAAATTTTGTTATGATAGAATACATGTTTCAAATTTAGCAAATAATTTTGTTTGGGTTAGAGAAGGTACTAACCCCTATGGACCCAAAAGAGTGTGGGTACCAAAGACCACCCCTATTGTATTTGATGTAGGTGTGGGCTCTCGCATGACGTGAGAGTTGCGGTACCTTGGAGTGGATACGTTCCGAGCTTAAAGAGAACAATTTGGATGCATCACTTTCAAGGAAAGTTTGGTGGAAGAACCACCATGTTTTGGAGCATTAGAGAGGTACCCTCATCGGTTTTGGTATCGATCTCTAACTCCCATTTATGTTTACATGCTTTCATATCATTGTTTATAGCATGTTTTGATGTTTATAGATTATTATGAAAATGTCATGATTATTAGATCCTTGACATGCATGTATAGCCTTTGAGACACCCATGTTTAATATGGACCATTATTTTTGTGTTCTCACCATTGTTTAGATATTATGCATATCATAGGTCTAATAACATGTGGATTTACATAATGATTGTTTTTATGTTTATCATGTTGATTTATCACTTGTTTTGTGCTTTAAGTTTTGAATATATGTTTAAATGTTAGTTTTCATTAAGACTAGGATATATACTTGTACATAGAGTGGGCCACAAATAGATCTTTATATGTTTGTGCTTGAACGCTTATTTGTACCCATTAGATGTGCTAGTATAGTCTAGTTTTGATGATTCATGCATTTGAACTTGTATTCCCATTTTATCCATGTTTTTATGATTCATATGTTTAACTTCATGTATATGTCTATCTTGTCTAAACTATTGAATATACATATACATCCTTGAGTCACGTGCCTGAAAAACACCTAGAGGGGGGGTGAATAGGTGTAAGTGCTAATCTAAGAAACTAAATGCAAACTAAGTGCGCTAAATGCGGAAGCTAATGCAAATTATGCACAAACTAATACAATACAACAAGTGTAGCCGAATTCCCCTTGCGAGGCTCTGGACTAACTCCCCTTGATTCTCCTTGAAATGGGTTGAGGTGCTATGTGAAGCTCTTGTTGGATGAGTATAAGTTAGGCACACACACACAAGCAATCCAAGCAATATAAAATACACACAATCAAGCCAAGCATATAAGAATGAATAGCAATATGAATAAATGCAAGGCAATATGAAATATGCACAACACAAGCAAATATGATATGATATGAATATGATGCTTTGCACAAATATAAGAGAGAGACTTAGAGAGACAATGGGAGCAATCGCAAACACCAAGATTTGTTTCGAGGTTCGAGCACCTTGCTCTACATCCCCGCCTACACCACCGTGTAGGATTTCCACTATCTCAACTCCCACCGAGGGAACCTCTACCGAAGAGGATTTCTTACAACTCTAGGAGTACCAAACTCCTCTCTCAACAACAACCTCCTCACAACCGAGGGGTTAGGCCCGTAGCCAATGCAACAACCAATCCACACACCTCTACCGAAGAGGCTCACAACCAAACTCCACCTCTACCGAAGAGGGAGCAAACCAATACCACTCCGATCACCTCTACCGAAGAGGGATACAACAAATAAAGGAGGGTTTACAACAAGTGGTTCAAAAACCACAAACTCTCTTTTCTTTCTTTTTCCACAAAAACAAAGATCCTAATAGTTTAGGATAGAAGATAGCTCAAGTGTGGAATCAAAGTGTTTTTGGAAACAAGCAACAAAGAAAAACTACTTGGGAAATCTCTTGTAGAAGATAGAAAAAGCAAATCAATACAATCTCCCAAACCCTAGCTTTCTTTGATTTTCCAAAAACCCAAAACAAATAGAGATGAGAAGTTTAAAGCCCAAAAACTCTTTTTAAAACTCTTTTAAACACTTCAGAAAACTGGAAATTTTTCTCTTAGAAAACTTGGCCAAAATTCCCAAAGAGATGGGGTTTATATAGCCCCTATACAAAACTAGCCGTTAGGCTGAGCTGGCAGTCTGACAGACTGCCGGTCGACCGGTCCGGTCGACCGCCAACGGTCAAAAATGTGACCGTTGGGCAATAGCGGTCGACCGAAACATCCTGAGAGCAGAACTCTCATCTCGGTCGACCGGCCCGGTCGACCGTCCCAGAGACTCCAAAACGTGCACAAACTTGTGCACGTCGGTCGACAGTCCCGGTCGACCGGCCTATGGTGCGGTCGACCGGTCCGGTCGACCGACTTGGCCTGTCAGCCAGTCCTCAGTTCTGCACAGATACAGGATTTGAAAATAAGTCTTTTCACTCAATAAAAATCCCATAAATTCACAGTAAATCTAAAAAATAGTTTTAATCACAATAAAAACTGTTTTTCTAAAAATATGTTTTTCTAAAACTTGTTTTATCATTTTACTTTGATAACCAAACTTGTGATAAAAATTTCAAGACATATATCAATCATATCAATTCATTTTTGTGTCTTGTCAATTTTATCAAAAACAAAACCTTGTATTTTGTCAAACTTGATTTTTCCAAAACATGAATAGGATAGTCAAAATAAGTTTGTCTAGCAAGTTTAAAGCATGTATGTATATCTAGACCATATCTAATATACATAGGTATAAAGTAAACTTGTTTTGATCTATTATTCATGAAAACCAAAACCAAATCATGAAACGTGTGTGTTTTGTGCACTTGAGCATATCAACTAAACTAAGCTTTACAAATATGGATCTAAAACACAAACTCTAAACTAGATACCTAAGTCTTCTTGACGATCTTCATCTTCAAGTAGACTCGGTCCAAACTCCGTGATTCTCCAAGTGCAAAGGTATGGATCTTTAAGCTTTGGCACCGGAATCATCATGAATAGCTTCTAATCATCTTGTTGAAGCTAATCACCAACCTAATATCCTGTTAATGATCTGAAACTTAGAAACACAAGAATATTAGTAAACATAACTACATGAGTGTTGATCATCATCAAAACTAGAGTGGAAGGCCATTGGGCCAACAGTGCCTTCATGAATATACATTTGTGGACTCGTTATGTTTTGGATATGTATGTATACTTTAGTTTATACTTAACATACATATGCCTTGAAGAAATCAAGTTTTAATATGATTTTCATATTTTTAAGGAATATCGAGCTTGATTGTCTATTTTTCATGTTTATGTGTTTCACATTACACTTGTACACTCACTTCTTTTAATGTTTCTCATGATTGTGTTTTCATGAGTATAATATGAGCTTTATAGATTTTGAGTGTCTTAGTGCCATGTGGTTTACATGTATTTCATGAAAAATATTTTTTTTTGTTTTATTCCTTGCTTGAAGGATTTCGTACTAATTTACAAGTTTTTCTAGTTGCGGGATTCTTTATTATGGTAGAGTTTTCAAGCATACTATATTTTTCAAACCTATTTTTGAAAACCCCTACCTTCCAAGGGTGGTTGGCTGGGGGACCATGCACATGTATGCTTTATAATGAAAATCATTTTAAACTTGAGCATGAGTTGGGAGGATAGGATATGAGGTATACACTTGATATTATTGTTGTTTCAATTGGTATCATTGGATCCTTTCAATTGGTATCAATATTGACATTTTTGTATACTCATATATATTGTTTTTATTTTGGTATCATATGTTCCTAATGACAAATACTTACAATTGGTATCAAGATGTTTATTTGAATAATTTCAATTGGTATCAAGATTTTTATGTGTTTTTCTCAAAAATTGGTATCAATGCCTTATTTACTTTCATTGGTTTATATGTTCACTTTCAATTGGTACCAAGATGCTACCTTGACATATTTTTAAATTGGTATCTTAATTGATTGTCACCCCTTATTTACATCATTTGTGTTTTAGACAAAAAGGGGAGAACATTTTTTTAATTGTTTTTAACCCCTTTGTTGATTCTTTGTTTCGAACAAAAAGGGGGAGAAGAATTTCTTGATTTGTTTTTACTTTGACCCATTGTTGATGATTGACAAAAAGGGGGAGAGGTATTTGGTTTATATGCATGTTTTTGTATGCATGTTTTGTTTATCTAAAAAAATTTGATAGTAATGTTTGTGTTTATGTTTATTAGTATCAAGAGCATGTTTTGAAGATTTATTTGTTTTATGCATGATTGATGCATATTCATGTTTAGTATTTCTTGCATATATTTATTGTTTATTGTGTTGCATGAGTTAAGGGGAGCTTCTTTGAAGCTTAACTTTAATCCATGCATATATAACTCCATGAGTTTTGTCATCATCAAAAAGGGGGAGATTGTTGGCCCAGAGGCCTTCCACTCTAGTTTTGATGATGATTAACTCATGTAGTTATGTTTACTAATAATCTTGTGATGTTTAGTTTCAGATCTTTAATCAAGATATTAGTAGGTGATTAGCTTCAACAAGATGGTTTAGAAGCTTTCACATGGTGATTCAAGGGCCCGAGCATCAAGATCTTACATAGCACTCGTTGGAGTCAAGCTCGGTGGATCACGTTTTGGATCGAGTCGACTTGAAGATAGAAGATCGTCAAGAAGACTTAGGTATCCATAGTTTAGTTTAGTGTGTTTTAGATCCATGTGTAAAGATTAGATAGTTGATATGCTCAAGTGCACAACACACGTTTTATGGATATTGGTTTTTCGGTTTTTAGTTTAACCGATATTTGTTTTCATGAATAGTAGATCAAAACAAGTTTAATTGGTTTGTGTATAGGAGATTCATTCTTTATACATGCATGCTTAAACTTCCTAGACAAACTTATTTTGATATGTCTATTCATGAGTTTTAGGAAAAATCAGATTTCCTATTGAAAAATCCAAGTTTGGTAAAATACAGTTTTTGGTTTTTTATAATATTTGCAAGACACAAAAATGGTTCAAAATGTTTGATATTTGTCTTGAAATATTTATCACAAGTTTGTATATCCATGTAAAATGATAAAACTATTTTTATGGATTTTTAGAAGATTTATAGGATTTATTAGAATATTTTCTAACCCTGTTTTCTGACCCAGAACAGTGCCTGACAGGCTCTGGCGGTCGACCGCTCCGGTCGACCGGGTCGGTCGACCGACGTGCACAGACCTGTGCACGTTTGGCCAGACACTTGGGCGGTTGACCGTTACTGTCGACCGGCCAGAGAGCTTTGCTCTCTGAAAATTTTCGGTCGACCGGCCGGTCGACCGCTGGCTCCCAACGGTCATATTTATGACCGTTGGCAGTCGACCGGGCGGTCGACCGCCAGCCGTGCTGGCTGAAAAATACAGCCAACGGCTAGTTTTAGGGTTTGGCCTATATAAACCCCATTCCTTTGGGATTTTGGTCAAGGTTTTTAACAAGAAAAATTTCTCTATTCTCTGGTTTTTAAAACAAGTTTTTAAAGTGTTTAAGAGCTCAAAAGGATTCATCTTATTTGTTTTAGAGTTTTTGGAAAAATCAAAGAAAATAGAAATTTGGGAGATTTGTATTGTTATTCATTTCTATCTTTTACAAAGAGTTTTCCCAAGTATTTTTCTTTGAGTTTTTGCTTTCCAAACTCTTAGTTTTCCACACGTGAGCTATCTTCTATCCTATTCTATTAGGATCATTTGTTTTGTGGAAAAGAGATTGTTTGTGGTTGAAAGATACCACCAAGTTGTAAACCCTTTCATTATTGGGTTGCTCCCTCTTTGGTAGAGGTTGAGATTGTTGGTTTGCTCCCTCTAGTGAGAGGTGGAGTTTGGTTTGTGTATCCCTCTTCGGTAGAGGTGATTTTTGGTTGTTTGGCTACGGGCCTATCCCTCTTCGGTAGAGGTGGATTGTGGTTGTATTGCCTCAATGGCATTGTAAGGTTGAGAGAGGAGTTCGGTACTCCTTAGTGGATTAGAAATTCTTCTCGGTGAAGGCGGGGACGTAGAGCTAGGGGCTCGAACCTCGAAACATATCTTTGTGTTTGCGTTTGATCCATTGTCTCTTAACTCTCTCTCTCTTTATTTGTGTTGTGCATAACATCATTCATTCATATCTTGTATGCTTGAGTTGTCCTTGCATTTGATTCATATTGCTTATCCTTATATGCTTGGATTGTTTGTGTAACACCCCGCTCCCGGAATACGTACTTAGTTGCGTATTCAGACTTTTCGATCGTATTTTTTGATTTACTTCCTGTATTTATTTTGTATTATGAATTCTTTATATGATCGTTTTGTCTTAGATCCGGATCTGTGGACTCAGAGTCTGCCCTTCTCTGAACTGGGAACCCGATCCTAGTGTATTACTCGATTTGGTATTTCTGGTATTCAGATTTGACTGATTTCAGTTTTAAATATTATTTTCCAATATTTTAAATTTTATATGATTTTCTGAAATTTTCCTGGATTAAATGGAAAATCTTCAAAACCGGTGTCGACCAGTGCCGCTGACCGATTCCCGGATTTTTAATTTACAAACAGATTGGAATTTCTAGAAGGGCCTTTAGACATTATCTCTTAAAATCACATTTCTTACCTAAATACTTTTTCTGAGGATTTTATGAATTTATGAAAATTCCACCGGAGTCGGTATCGGCCAGTATCGCTGATTGATTCCGGGATTTTTAGTTTTAAAACTATAAAGTATTTCTTAAAACGGATTTCACCGTGAGTCTTAGAATTATATTCTTGATTTTTGATAATTATTTCGGGTCGTTCCGAGATACTTGATTTCGGGACGATTCCGGTATTTTCCCGAAAGATTTCCGCAACCGAATCCCGGGAATCCGCCACTTTCATTATTTTCATTTTCTCTTCCAAGAGAATATCTTACTTTTCCATTTTCTTTTCCTTTTTCCATTTTCTTTCTTTTCTTTTCCTTCCACCACAAGGTACAAGTTTCTCCAAACTTCTACAAGCTTCCTTGTCCTTCCACCCTAAGTTTCTCCAAGCTTCCACCATAAGCTTCTCCAAGCTTCTCCAACACTCCACCAAAATATCTCCACCTCACCCTTCTCCATGGCAGGCCATGATTGGTCAAGAGAAACACCTCACTCCCTTCCACTTTGCAAATAAGCCCCTCTCTTTTCCATTTTTACATCACCTTCATAATTCCAAATCCTATAAATACCTTTCCTTCTCCATTCCACTTCATTATTCTCTTCACCACTTCACCAAAGCCTTCACCATCACCAACTCCTCCTTCATCTCCACCACCACAACCACCACTACAACTTCTCCAACCCTTTACCTTCATCTTCTTCCTCCTCCATCTCCATGGAAACCACCACAAACTCCAAAACTCCACCAAAGCTTCCACCACCTCCTTTACCTTCTCCAAACTACCACCACCATCAAAACCCGCGTCTCCCTGTGCTCTCTCTCCTTCCATAATTCTGGCGCATCCCGAGTTCCGTGGATTTCGGACCTTTCGGCATTTCTGGTGATTTAGGCGAGTGTTCTCGCTATCCTCTTGCTTTCTTATTTCGGCGAGTGTTCTCGCTCTCGCCTCCATTTGAGTTTTCCCGTTTCGTCGGGTCGATAAGTATTTCACTTCATATTTCCATGCTTTTGTATTGAGTGGCCAAGTGCCAATAACTTCATATTTCCATGTTTATGTATTGCCCTGCAACTGCTTGTATTAGGGTAGCTTCATTCTTGTGCATGTACCATGCCTGTGTTATGCTTACTACTTTTTCTCTTACCATGTGTTTACTTGATATGATAACACTTGCCATGCCATTACTTCATACCTGTCAATTACATGCTACTGTTTAATATCTGTTTATATCACCTGACCATCTGACATGCTACTACTTAGCAAGGCCCCTTGTTATGACATGACTTGCCACCGGACTATTATTAATCTCTTGACATGATTGGTTACCTGCCTCCTGTTATGCCTGTTATATTAATACTTGACTTGTGATTATCATGTTTACGGGAATCCTGCCTTGTTATCCTGAATGGAACTAAGTGCCACACGGAACAAAGTGCCACACCACACACGTGGTGGGGGCCACCTCTTGAATCTGTGGGGGCCATTTCTAGAATCCATCCCCTCAGAACAAAGTGCCACATGGAACAAAGTGCCACACCACACATGTGGTGGGGGCCACCTCTTGAATCTGTGGGGGCCACCTCTTGAATCTGTAGGGCCATTTCCTGTCATGACCAGTTATTCCCGTAATCTGATAATATTAATAAGCCATAAAAAGGACAACTTGCACGGGGAATGGGAGGAAGTGATGGATGCCGGAATGATACCTTGCTTATAGTAATGGAATAAAATATTGACGATTCGTGTTAGTGGGATTTAAGGCCCACAGAAGATGCGTGTTAGGGGGATTTAAGGCCCTCAAGCTGGTCCCGGGTGTACGGGAACTATTATAAGAAGTGCTATCAGTTCTCCATCATCTTCCAATAACGACCCTCGCCTTACTTATATATGGATGTATGTGTGTTGGGATGTACACCAGGACACATACCTAGATATATGAGTCAGACGAGTAATAATAATATAAGTCTCCTGTCATACCTGTTATGATGCCCGTTATGATTCCTGTTATGCATGTTATGGACTCCTGTTATGATTCTTGTTATGACTCCCGTTATGCACTCCTGTTATTCCTGTTATGCCCGTTATGGACTTCTGCTATGATTCCTGTTATACCTGTTATGTATTCCTGTTATGACCACCTTGTAACTCGGGTTGTATGTGCTTGGATTACGATAATATGAGATAAAGGTATATAGATGAGGGTTTCCTTGTTTGGATTATTCCTTCGATGTACTAGTCTCATGGAGCCGTGACCTAAGCTTGTACAATCGGTTTTGCTCGTAATCGGGTTTTATATCGGATTTCCTGTTTTATGATAATTATGTTATACCTGTTCATACCTGCTATACCTGTATGCACACTTGTGCTCATCCTGCTTCGCCACTTGGCATTTGCACCACTCGCCTGGGGAGTATCATTTGACTCCCCTGGATCCTCATGTCCAGGTCATGGAGCTTGGAGCGTGTAGATTCTCCCAGTTGCTGATCAGAGTGGCGCAGCGGTAGCGTGGATCCCCAGCAGACCGTCCAGAGCTCCATCCTTCCAGGTCCCTTGTTCGGCTCTAGAGTTTTCCTGTTAAGACTCTCAGCCTCCATTTATACTATTCATACTTGTGTATTTCCTTGTATTCCCGCAATTGCGCATATCAGTGATATAATATTCATGTAATATTGGATCACCTCTGGTGATAACTTTGTAATTGTACTCATGTGTTGGAATGTATAATGCACCATTTGCTTCCGTACTCTGATTCTTGCTTGTACTGATGCTTAGCGTATATACGTGAAGGTACTTCTGACTTGCGTATATACGTTGCAGTAATGTCTCCGTATCCGCCAGGATCGGGGCGTTACAGGATGGTATCAGAGCCTAGGCTCTTACTTCCTCAGTACGTCCAGATGGCAAATTAATGGTAAAGGAATTTGCAACTGGAATGCATGAGTCATGGTTATACAGTCCAACTACAAGTACAGAGTTATCAATTTTCTTGATCATCCTTCCTTTGATTCCTAATCCCTTCCATATATCCCCTGTTTTGGTTTTATGAAGCCTTTATTCCCGCCTTTGTCCTCCTTATGTTCAATTTACCCCCTATCGAAATTGCGAGGACGCAATTTTTTGTAAGGTGGATGGATTGTAACACCCCGCTCCCGGAATACGTACTTAGTTGCGTATTCAGACTTTTCGATCGTATTTTTTGATTTACTTCCTGTATTTATTTTGTATTATGAATTCTTTATATGATCGTTTTGTCTTAGATCCGGATCTGTGGACTCAGAGTCTGCCCTTCTCTGAACCGGGAACCCGATCCTAGTGTATTACTCGATTTGGTATTTCTGGTATTCAGATTTGACTGATTTCAGTTTTAAATATTATTTTCCAATATTTTAAATTTTATATGATTTTCTGAAATTTTCCTGGATTAAATGGAAAATCTTCAAAACCGGTGTCGACCAGTGCCGCTGACCGATTCCCAGATTTTTAATTTATAAACAGATTGGAATTTCTAGAAGGGCCTTTAGACATTATCTCTTAGAATCACATTTCTTACCTAAATACTTTTTTTGAGGATTTTATGAATTTATGAAAATTCCACCGGAGTCGGTATCGGCCAGTATCGCTGATTTATTCCGGGATTTTTAGTTTTAAAACTATAAAGTATTTCTTAAAACAGATTTCACCGTGAGTCTTAGAATTATATTCTTGATTTTTGATAATTATTTCGGGTCGTTCCGAGATACTTGATTTCGGGTCGATTCCGGTATTTTCCCGAAAGATTTCCGCAACCGAATCCCGGGAATCCGCCACTTTCATTATTTTCATTTTCTCTTCCAAGAGAATATCTTACTTTTCCATTTTCTTTTCCTTTTTCCATTTTCTTTCTTTCCTTTTCCTTCCACCACAAGCTACAAGTTTCTCCAAACTTCTACAAGCTTCCTTTTCCTTCCACCCTAAGTTTCTCCAAGCTTCCACCATAAGCTTCTCCAAGCTTCTCCAACACTCCACCAAAATATCTCCACCTCACCCTTCTCCATGGCAGGCCATGATTGGTCAAGAGAAACACCTCACCCTTCCACTTTGCAAATAAGCCCCTCTCTTTTCCATTTTTACATCACCTTCATAATTCCAAATCCTATAAATACCTTTCCTTCTCCATTCCACTTCATTATTCTCTTCACCACTTCACCAAAGCCTTCACCATCACCAACTCCTCCTTCATCTCCACCACCACAACCACCACTACAACTTCTCCAACCCTTTACCTTCATCTTCTTCCTCCTCCATCTCCATGGAAACCACCACAAACTCCAAAACTCCACCAAAGCTTCCACCACCTCCTTTACCTTCTCCAAACTACCACCACCATCAAAACCCGCGTCTCCCTGTGCTCTCTCTCCTTCCATAATTCTGGCGCATCCCGAGTTCCGTGGATTTCGGACCTTTCGGCATTTCTGGTGATTTAGGCGAGTGTTCTCGCTATCCTCTTGCTTTCTTATTTCGGCGAGTGTTCTCGCTCTCGCCTCCATTTGAGTTTCCCCGTTTCGTCGGGTCGATAAGTATTTCACTTCATATTTCCATGCTTTTGTATTGAGTGGCCAAGTGCCAATAACTTCATATTTCCATGTTTATGTATTGCCCTGCAACTGCTTGTATTAGGGTAGCTTCATTCTTGTGCATGTACCATGCCTGTGTTATGCTTACTACTTTTTCTCTTACCATGTGTTTACTTGATATGATAACACTTGCCATGCCATTACTTCATACCTGTCAATTACATGCTACTGTTTAATATCTGTTTATATCACCTGACCATCTGACATGCTACTACTTAGCAAGGCCCCTTGTTATGACATGACTTGCCACCGGACTATTATTAATCTCTTGACATGATTGGTTACCTGCCTCCTGTTATGCCTGTTATATTAATACTTGACTTGTGATTATCATGTTTACGGGAATCCTGCCTTGTTATCCTGAATGGAACTAAGTGCCACACGGAACAAAGTGCCACACCACACACGTGGTGGGGGCCACCTCTTGAATCTGTGGGGGCCACCTCTAGAATCCATCCCTCAGAACAAAGTGCCACATGGAACAAAGTGCCACACCACACATGTGGTGGGGGCCACCTCTTGAATCTGTGGGGGCCACCTCTTGAATCTGTAGGGCCATTTCCTGTCATGACCAGTTATTCCCGTAATCTGATAATATTGATAAGCCATAAAAAGGACAACTTGCACGGGGAATGGGAGGAAGTGATGGATGCCGGAATGATACCTTGCTTATAGTAATGGAATAAAATATTGACGATTCGTGTTAGTGGGATTTAAGGCCCACAGAAGATGCGTGTTAGGGGGATTTAAGGCCCTCAAGCTGGTCCCGGGTGTACGGGAACTATTATAAGAAGTGCTATCAGTTCTCCATCATCTTCCAATAACGACCCTCGCCTTGCTTATATATGGATGTATGTGTGTTGGGATGTACACCAGGACACATGCCTAGATATATGAGTCAGACGAGTAATAATAATATAAGTCTCCTGTCATACCTGTTATGATGCCCGTTATGATTCCTGTTATGCATGTTATGGACTCCTGTTATGATTCTTGTTATGACTCCCGTTATGCACTCCTGTTATTCCTGTTATGCCCGTTATGGACTTCTGCTATGATTCCTGTTATACCTGTTATGTATTCCTGTTATGACCACCTTGTAACTCGGGTTGTATGTGCTTGGATTACGATGATATGAGATAAAGGTATATAGATGAGGGTTTCCTTGTTTGGATTATTCCTTCGATGTACTAGTCTCATGGAGCCGTGACCTAAGCTTGTACAATCGGTTTTGCTCGTAATCGGGTTTTATATCAGATTTCCTGTTTTATGATAATTATGTTATACCTGTTCATACCTGCTATACCTGTATGCACACTTGTGCTCATCCTGCTTCGCCACTTGGCATTTGCACCACTCGCCTGGGGAGTATCATTTGACTCCCCTGGATCCTCATGTCCAGGTCATGGAGCTTGGAGCGTGTAGATTCTCCCAGTTGCTGATCAGAGTGGCGCAGCGGTAGCGTGGATCCCCAGCAGACCGTCCAGAGCTCCATCCTTCCAGGTCCCTTGTTCGGCTCTAGAGTTTTCCTGTTAAGACTCTGAGCCTCCATTTATACTATTCATACTTGTGTATTTCCTTGTATTCCCGCAATTGCGCATATCAGTGATATAATATTCATGTAATATTGGATCACCTCTGGTGATAACTTTGTAATTGTACTCATGTGTTGGAATGTATAATGCACCATTTGCTTCCGTACTCTGATTCTTGCTTGTACTGATGCTTAGCGTATATACGTGAAGGTACTTCTGACTTGCGTATATACGTTGCAGTAATGTCTCCGTATCCGCCAGGATCGGGGCGTTACAGTTTGTGTGTGCCTCACTTGTACTTAACCACGAGAGCTTCATATAGCACCTCAACTCTTATTCAGAGGAATCAAGAGGAGTTAGTCCAGAGCCCTTCACGGGGAATTCGGCTACACTCGTTGGTTGTACTAAGTGTAGTTGCAAATTTATTTTAGCTTCTGCATTTAGTTTCTAGATTAGCATTATCACCTATTCACCCCCCCTCTAGGTGATTTACAGATAAGTCATGTCATAATAAGAAGCAAGTGTCAAGTGGTAAGTCGGGTGTCAAGTGATGACACATCAGTTGTCAAGTGATACAGACAGGTGTCTGGTATTAGCTTGTAGATAATAGGTATCAAGTAAAAACATGTCAAGTGTTAACATATCAAGTAAGTACTTGGCAAGTGATTAAGAAATAGCTGAGCACAATCAAGCAGAGCTGAGCAAGCTGGAGCGAAGCTAATGTACAACACTAAATGCTATCATGCTCGGTGTGGTTACCGTGTAAATCACCTAGGGGGGTGAATAGGTGATGGCTAATCTAATGGTCACTTAATGATGAATGATGCAAATAATGCGGAAGCTAAAAACAATTATGACCAAATTAAAACTTTTACACTATACACTATGTATAACACAAGAGTGTTGCCGAATTCCCCGTGCAGGGCTCTGGACAAACTCCTCTAGATTCCCCTTGAATGGGTTGAGGTGCCGCGTTGGCTCTCTTGGTTGAATACAAGTGTTAGTCATAATTCCAAGCAATATATCAATTAAGCACAAATGAATATATCAAGCATATAAAGATAGACAATAATTGAATGCAAGATATAAACAAGAGACAAAGAGAGAGAGAGAGAGCAATCGCAAACACAAGGGTATGTTTCGAGGTTCGAGCACACTTGCTCTACATCCCCGCCTTCGACACACGAAGGATTTCTACTATGCAAGATCCAAATGGATCTCTCCTCGGTGCCGCAACACCTACAAGCCCTCGGACTCTCTAGTCTCGTACACACCGCAAGCCCACCGGCTCGCCGAGGCCGCACCTCGTACAACAAGTTCGCACCCGAACTCGAAACAACGAGGACACACACGTCCGCCTCCTCAAAGCACAAGAAATGATCTCTTGGTGATCTAAACACTTGATCACCAATAAAAGCTCTCACTACAACACACCTATAGGATGTATAATCAATGGTTGCTCAAGTGTGGTGTGAGAAAATCAAGGATGTGAAAGGTGGAGGAAAACTCAAAGACTTTCTTTTAACACTCTTTATAAAAACTTCCCTTTAGATAGGAAATATTTGCTCTCTATTTTGTGGAGAAAACTCTTCTAAAAGTCTGGGAAAAACTGGCTCTAAGAGACTCCAAAATCTTCTTACAAAACAATGACAAGACCCCCAAATTTATAGGCCAGAAAAATATAGCCGTTGGGATCTGTCAATACTGCCGGTCGACCGGCCCGGTCGACCGCCAACGGTCGGATTTCTGACCGTTGGAGCTACGGTCGACCGATGCGGTCGACCAAACTTTCCAGAGAGCACAGCTCTCTGGAGCGGTCGACCGGCACGGTCGACCGTTCAACAGTACACACTGGCGTGCACGTTTGTGCACGTCGGTCGACCGGTCCGGTCGGCCGACTCCTGTATTAGTCGACTTGTACAGGTTACCAGTCGACTAATCCGAAGCCTGAAACAGAAATTTGGGATTTAAAAACTTAGTCTTTTTGGCTTAAATAAAATCCCATAAAATACATAAAAATCTACAAAAATAGTTTAACCAATATACTTTGATATACAAACATGCTTGCACAAAATCAAGGCATGTTATAAAAGATTGGACTATTTTTGTAACTTGGAAATATTTGGCTCATGATAAAAACTGTATTTTTCTAAAACAATATTTTCCAAAACATATTTTTCCAAATCTTCATCAAATACAAAAACAAGATATACTTTTAAGGCATAGTGTGTATGGATATGATCCACTACACAATCATAATGAAATATCTATGTTTTTGTCATAAAGCTCTAAACTTGATTTTGGATAAAAGATATGTATATATGAAAATACCAAAATCCAAATAGTATTTTGTCACAAAGAAAAATCTTTTCTAACTACAAAATCTTTTATGAAAAGACAAGTAAATCAAGAGTGTGTGTGTGATATCTACTTGAGCAATCCACCAACTATCTATCCTTTACATTTTATCTAAAACATAAAAATCTTATACCTAGACACAAGTCTTGATCTTGAAGCCTTCCCTTGAAGTCTTCTCATCTTCTTGACTTGGTCCAAGCTTGATCCAAAAGCTCCTTGAATCACACCGTGCTAGCTCCAAATCTTGATATTTTATCCTTTGTTGAGCTATGCACCTACTAAGATCTTGATAATGAATCTGTCACTAATCAAACACAAGATCATTAGTAAATATAACTTCATGAGTTGATCATCATCAAAACTAGGGTGATAGACCTTTGGGCCAACAATCTCCCCCTTTTTGATGATGACAAAACTCATGAGGTTATATATGCATGGATTAAAGTAAAACTTCAAAGAAGCTCCCCCTTAACTCATGCATAACAATAAATGATAAGATATGACAATAAAGCTCATAAATATGTATGCAAATGATGGAGATGAAACAAAATAAATCTTTTTCTCCTATTTGCAATACAAAAATATATATGCATAAATAACAAGGAAGACAAATACTACTCCCCCTTAAGCAATGAAAACATGCATATATACTCAAATACTTCTCCCCCTTTTTGTCAATCATCAACAAAGGGTTCAAAGTAAAATCAAATCAAACAAATTTTTCTCCCCCTTTTTGTCAAAACAAAAAGATCAAGAAGGGGTAATACAAGTCAATCAATAAAGATTTATATGCGATATACATTCATGAAGAGGAAGACGCTAAGTTAGCTTCCCTACACATATGCATTACATGAAGAAGGGATGACAAGCCCTAACTCACATAACACATATTATGTAATGCATAAGAGGAGATGTGAAGCTCCCCCTACACACGTATATCATATAAAGAAGAGTTGTCAAGCTCCTCAATTTATAATATACTCAACATGAATCCATATGTAAGAGAGATGTTAAGCTCTCCTTGCATATAGGAAATACAAATCAAACATTTTTGAATATATATATATATATATTTTTTAAATTTTGAACTTACTTAATAAAACACATTTTGAGATATCAAATCAACATATTTTTTTTATTTTGATATCAATAGTAAACATATGAAAATTTTTATTTTTCATCATAAACTTTGTGCTTTTAAAAATGTGAGTAAATTGTGAGTTAAGCATATGGAAATCATATACATGTATGAGCAATGAGTATACCAAATGAAATTGAAACATACATATATATAAGAAACAAAATATGAGTATATACAAAATAAGTTCATATTGATACCAATTGAAACGATTCAATGATACCAATTGACATAACAATAAAATCAAGTGTATATCTCATAACCTACCACCCTTCATATGCTCAAGATAGAAGATTTTCAATGAAGCATACAAGGCATAATCGCCCATCCATCCTCCCATAGATGGTATTGGTTTTCAAAAATAGATTTGAAAATAAGCTTAGTTTGAAAAACTCTACCAAATGAAGAATTTGCACTAGAAAAATGTTTTTCATGAAACACAAGTAAATCACATGGCACTAAAAACACTCTATTATCCATGAAGTCCATAAAATTTTCAAAAGAGGTGAGTGCACTAGTGTTATGTGGAACATGGTATCATGAAAATGTCAATAAAGCTCAATATTCCTTTAAATAAGAAAACATGAAAATCATCACAAATTTTTTATTTTTATTTTTTTATTAAAAAATATATTTCAAGATATATGTATGTTTTGACAACACAATAAGTATACATACATATCTCTTAAATACAATTGAGTCCATATAAATAGATTTGCATTAAAGGCAAATGACTCAAGAGGTATACATGTATATCTTAAAGTTTGGCAAAATACACATATACATGAAATGAAAAACACATGATCATGAATCAAATCCAAAAAGAGAATACAAGTTTAAAAATGTATGTATCATCAAAACTAAGCAATACAAGCACATTTCATGGGTTCAAATAAGCATTCAAGCACAAATATAAATAGATTTATTTGTGGCCCACAATATGTTCAAGTATAAATCCTAGTGTTGATAAAACTAACATATAAACTAATATTCAAATCATGAAGCATCAAATCTTTTAGAAAAATAGAATCATGTGAAAATCTTAAAAATTATTTGAAGAATAAATAACTAGTATAAATTGTTTTAAAAAAAACAAGTTAAAGATCCTTCAAATATATCAAATCTTATGTTTTTCATAATCATAACTAGATACATAAAAATTTAAGCACTCATGGTCTATAAGGCTCAAAATGTTTTTAATAAAAGTGTGAGTGTTAAACGATCATATAAATAGCATTTTTATAAAAATAGTCATTGAAGCTCAAAAAGATCATAAGTCACATGTTTTTAACAAAAGCACGAAAAATCATTTTTAATCAAAACACTAATCTTCATGGTATACGTATGATTAATCTAAATCTAACAATATGCATACATATCCCAAATATAAAAGAGTCTATTAAATGTTTTCATGAAGGCAAGAGACTCACGGGTATACATGTATATTTATTAGATTTGAATTAAAAATACATATACATGAAGTAAAGCATAAAAAATAGGTAAAATATGTATAAAAGAGAATCATCAAAACTAGTCTATACATATGCATATAGTGGATACAAATGAGCATGAAGTTCAATCATATATGAGTCAATTGTAATTCACTATTTGTACATGTATATATGCAAGTTTTGATAAAATCTACATTTAAACAAGTTCATACCACATGAAGCACAATAAATCATAAAACATGAACATGCTATGATATATGAAATTAAAAGCATGTACATAAAAATAGGAGTTTAGAGAGTGTTACCGACTCCAAAGCTCCAAATATGGTGGTTGTCCCACCAAGCTCCTTGATAGCGATGCGTCTAAAGTGTGTCCATCCAATCCATGTGCATCCACTACCAAGGCACCAATTTTCTCACGTTTTGTGAGAGCCCTCACCTACATCAAAAGCAAATGGTGGGGGTTTTGGTACCCATATTTTCTTGGGTCCTTTGGGGTTAGACTTGTAAGGAACCCAAAATCTTTTATAATTAGCAAAATTTAGAGAATTAATATTATCATAACAAAACTTTGCTAAATGGCCTTTGCGGCCACAATGTGTACATATGTACACCTTAGTATGCTTATGTGTAGGAGCGTGATCATGTTGTGCAACATAAGCAAATGCATGGTTATGATGTGCATGAATGTGTGGAGTTTGTTTCTTTGAAAATATTGACTCCAACTTAGAATGATTAAAAGCACAAGAGTTCAAAGTTGAACTCAAACCATCCATTTTATTTTTCAAATTCTTAATCTCATTAGTTGTGGCATGTAAAGCATGGTGAGATAAAGAATCATTTTTCTTTTTCTTTTGTGAAACAAAATCTTTTTCTTTTTCACAAAATTTCTTTTCAAAGATTTATTTTCTTGAAAAATATCTTCTTTTTGTTTTTCCACCAAATCAATTTTATTTTTCAAAGTAGTGTTCCCTTCACATAAATCATTCAATTTTGCAAGCAAGGAAACATTCTCATTTTTCAAATCTTCCTTTTCCTTTTATAAGCATGCCATCTTAGATTTAAAAGAATCATTTTCTTTAAGCATGCAATCAAAATCCTTTTTCAAATTCTTATTATCTTTTTCTAAACATGCAATGCTAGATTTAAAAGAGTCTTGTTCTACATGCATGCAAGCAATATTCTTTTTCAAATTTTTATTTTCCTTTTTAATCATGTCATAGTTTTTCAAGCAATAGATGACAAAAAGTAGATAGCTCATCATATGACATGTCCTCATCATCGGATTCGGAGTTTACCTCAAGGGGGTTATCCCCTTGGACCATGTAGCACTTGTTGGAGGTGTCGCTTCCAACATCCGAGTCACTCCCCGCATAGTATAGATCTTTTTCGCCGAAGGAGGTGATGATGTTCCATACTACAAAAGCCTATTCAACATTAGAAACCCTAGATAAATAATCATCATTTAGGGTTGACTTGATAGCATGAAGGGCTTTTGCATTAGCCTCTAAATTCTTACCATCTAAAGAATATGCATTATTAGTAGTGGCAAGATATACATGAAAACCTAAGGCTTTGAGGTATAATGACATCTTAACCTTCCAAATTTAGATGTTAAAAATGTCAAAGGTGGGTGGAGACATGAAGTCCATGGTGTGTGTACAAAATCTTGTGATTAGCCTAAAATGAGGATCTTTAACTCTAGATTGTTAGACCCAAATCAGAGTACCAAGCTCTGATACCAATTGTAAATTACCTAGAGGGGGGGTGAATAGGTGATGGCTAATCTAATGGTCACTTAATGATGAATGATGCAAATAATGCGGAAGCTAAAAACAATTATGACCAAATTAAAACTTTTACACTATACACTATGTATAACACAAGAGTGTTGCCGAATTCCCCGTGAAGGGCTCTGGACAAACTCCTCTAGATTCCCCTTGAATGGGTTGAGGTGCCGCGTTGGCTCTCTTGGTTGAATACAAGTGTTAGTCACAATTCCAAGCAATATATCAATTAAGCACAAATGAATATATCAAGCATATAAAGATAGACAATAATTGAATGCAAGATATAAACAAGAGACAAAGAGAGAGAGAGAGAGAGCAATCGCAAACACAAGGGTATGTTTCGAGGTTCGAGCACACTTGCTCTACATCCCCGCCTTCGACACACGAAGGATTTCCACTATGCAAGATCCCAATGGATCTCTCCTCGGTGCCGCAACACCTACAAGCCCTCGGACTCTCTAGTCCCGTACACACCGCAAGCCCACTGGCTCGCCGAGGCCGCACCTCGTACAACAAGTTCGCACCCGAACTCGAAACAACGCGGACACACACGTCCGCCTCCTCAAAGCACAAGAAATGATCTCTTGGTGATCTAAACACTTGATCACCAATAAAAGCTCTCACTACAACACACCTATAGGATGTATAATCAATGGTTGCTCAAGTGTGGTGTGAGAAAATCAAGGATGTGAAAGGTGGAGGAAAACTCAAAGACTTTCTTTTAACACTCTTTATAAAAACTTCCCTTTAGATAGGAAATAATTGCTCTCTATTTTGTGGAGAAAACTCTTCTAAAAGTCTGGGAAAAACTGGCTCTAAGAGACTCCAAAATCTTCTTACAAAACAATGACAAGACCCCCAAATTTATAGGCCAGAAAAATATAGCCGTTGGGATCTGTCAGTACTGCCGGTCGACAGGCCCGGTCGACCGCCAACGGTCAGATTTCTGACCGTTGGAGCTACGGTCGACCGGTGCGGTCGACCGAACTTTCCAGAGAGCACAGCTCTCTAGAGCGATCGACCGGCACGGTCGACCGTTCAACAGTACACACAGGCGTGCACGTTTGTGCACGTCGGTCGACCGGTCCGGTCGGCTGACTCCTGTATTAGTCTACTTGTACAGGTTACTAGTCGACTAATCCGAAGCCTGAAACAGAAATTTGGGATTTAAAACTTAGTCTTTTTGGCTTAAATAAAATCCCATAAATACATAAAAATCTACAAAAATAGTTTAACCAATATACTTTGATATACAAACATGCTTGCACAAAATCAAGGCATGTTATAAAAGATTGGACTATTTTTGTAACTTGGAAATATTTGGCTCATGATAAAAACTGTATTTTTCTAAAACAATATTTTTCAAAACATATTTTTCCAAATCTTCATCAAATACAAAAACAAGATATACTTTTAAGGCATAGTGTGTATGGATATGATCCACTACACAATCATAATGAAATATCTATGTTTTTGTCATAAAGCTCTAAACTTGATTTTGGATAAAAGATATGTATATATGAAAATACCAAAATCTAAATAGTATTTTGTCACAAAGAAAAATCTTTTCTAACTACAAAATCATAAGGAATTGCTTGGACGCGGGGGTGAGATCCGCGTCAGCAATTTTTCAGAAAGAAAAAGAGAGACAGGGAGAAGTGAGAGAGACGCAGGGAAAGAGTGAGAGTGGGACGCAGGTTTTGGGAGGAAAACAGAGAAGGAAAGAGAAAGGAAAAGAAAGGAAAAAGAAAAGAAAGAAAGAAAGAAGGAAAGAAAAGAAAGAAGGAAGAAAAAGAAAGGAGAAGGGAAGGGGATGGTAGCCGGCCATGACCGGTGGTCGCCGGCGGCGGCCGAAGGTGGCCGGAGATGGCCGGAATCCGGTAGCTCAAACCCAAGCCCAAGCAATCATGGTGGTGCAAGTGTAGTGAAAATGGGGAAAATGGAGTTTTGAAAAGGGGTTTCAGAGAGCGAAGCAATAGCTCGTTGGAAAGAGCATGACGAGGAGAGGAAGATGGCATGGTCGTTGGTGGCCAAGGTGGAGTATGTGGTGGTGGAGAGGGTGGAGTATGTGGTGGTGGAGAGGGTGGAGAAGGTGGTGGTGGAAATGGGTTATCTTGATGGAAAAAGGAGAAAGAAGATGGTGTTGAAGTTGTTATCGTTGTTGGAATGGAGGAGGAAATGGAGGAGAGAATGGTGGAGGAGTTGGTGGAGATGGTGGTGGAGTTGGAGGGTGGAATGGTGGAGAATGGCCAGCCAAAGGAGGGCAAGGGGCTGTTTTTATGGGTTGCCATTCGTTTGCTGGAAACAAAGGAGAAGAAGAAAAAATGAAAGAGAGAGAAAGAAAGTGGGGTTTATATAAGGGAATGTGATATTTACAATATTGCCATTGGAATGCCTTGATTTAATGACTTGCGTCTCCATTCACCCAGACTTGCGTCTAGGCCAAAGAGATCCAGACGCGGAGATTAGCTCTGCGTCCAGAAGGAAAACGCGAGATCACGTTTAACAGAAAAGACAAAAGTCATGGTGACAAGATTCAGAACTGATCTTACAGGACATAAGCATTAAATGCAGAATGGAGAGGATCTCTGCATTTAAAGATTGGATCCAGGTTTGGTGAGCCCCGCATCTGGGAGGAGAGAGAAGTGAAAAAAAGGAGAAAAGTAAAATATCTGGATAAAATTCCGGTATCTGGGAAAACACCGAAAACTCCGGAAAAGTCTAAAAAATAAAGTAGTTTGGAAAGCTTCCCAAAAATTCTCAAAAATAATAAATATTATTTAAAGATTTTTGGTGAAATCAATTTTCAGAAATCCAATCCCATTTTCATAATAAAAATCCTGAAGTCAACCGTTGACACCGATCTACACCGGGTCGGCCGGATTGTGATAAAATCTGAAAATCTCAAAAAATGTCAGAAAGGAGAAAATATAATTCTAAGAAGAAATATAAAACAGAATCTAAAAATTTAATTCCAATTGTAAACTAAAATTCCAGGAATCAACCAGCGATACTGGCCGACACTAAATCCAGTAGAATTTCGATAAATTTAGAAAAATCTCAGAAAAAGTATTTAGATAGAAAATGTAATTTTAAAAAGTTATGGGAAAGTCATTTTTAGAATTTCAACTCCGTTTGTTAATTAAAAATCCGAGAATCGAATATAGGCACTAGTCGACACCGTTTTGAAGAATTCCAATTTAGTTCAGGAAAATTTCAAAAAATCATAAAAAATCTAAAATATTAGAAAATGATGTTTGAAACTGAAATCAATCAAATCAGAATAGTAGAAAGACCAAATCGAGTAATACTCTAGGATCGGGCTCCCAGTTCAGACTAGGGCTGACTCCGAGTTCACGAATCCGAATCCATGACAAAGTGTTCATATAAATAACTCATAATACAGGAAGTAAATTAGAAAATACGATCGAAGAATACGAATACGCAACTAAGTACGTATTCGGGGAGCGGGGTGTTACACTCCATCCACCTTATAAAAAATTGCGTCCTCGCAATTTCGATAAGAGGAAGATGGACACAGAAAGGATAGGAATGAGGATTATGCCAATCAAGATATGAATAACTACGAGCCGTTCTCCCAAATCGACTGAACGGTAAACTTAGGACTGAGACATCTCTGCCCTTCTGCCGTATATATACATCCTCTGACGGTGCCATAATAATACTGATATGATGTCTGCTTATAAAAGAACATTGTCAGAACTTCAAAAGATTAACCCATTCTAAATAATATAAAGTGAGCTGACTTGGTGAGATAATCAATAATACTTCAATCAGACTGTGAACCAAAGCTGATGAAGTCCATAGAAATCCGTAGTGCTAAAATCCATAATATAATACAAAACCCTGCATGGCATGATGTTGTCCTTCTGCAGTAGAATTACTGATGTGCCGCATACATACTAATTCCCCGAGAATAACCAGAATATCCAAGATAAAGAAAATCCTGATAATACTGAGTATAAATCAAGAAGGCCAATAATTAAGAATTTCTGTGTACTGGGCGTTGCTAACTCTGAAAGGCGTAGCCAAGAATATAGAATAACCCTGAAGAATTCTAAATACTGACTTCTGAATGATAACCCGACTGCAGATGAAACATGTAGAAGATATTTGAGCCCTGCAAGATTGGTCGAATGGATCATTGACAAGGATCATGGCGATGGCTCAGATACAGCGATAAAACCATGTTCAGCAGATCCATGAAAACACGTTAGGCGGAAGAAATCTGAGGAACGGGCTAGAGTGCTAAGCACTAAAGGGACTAGCCACGGACGAAGCCAAGCCTAGATGAGGCCATCGCGTAGCACAACTCAGGTGTTAAACATTAGGGTGCAGCGAAGCTAACGCTCTGCGAGTTTCGCACTTGGCAAAGTTCACACGGTGAAGCCAGCGCGTAACACAACGCTAAATGCTAAGCACCAGGGTGTAGCGAAGTCCACACCCGGTTAGGTTCACGGGTGACTAGAACACGACCCTCGCTTGGCGAGGCTAGCAGAGCCTATGGTCTGCCTAATCAATAAGGACTGCCAGAAGTTAGTGGCTCTGAGAACGCGATCAAGAAATCAGAATAACCGAAACGAGTCTCGAATGCTGTCTTCTAAATAATAACCTGACTACAGACCAGTTCTGAGAATACCCGAGTTCCATGAACATGGTCGAAGAAATTATGATCGCTATTGGAGTAATAAAAATGGAAAATATCAAACTCTGTCTGACAGAAGGCCTGAATCTGGGATACTGCTTTATATAGACACTTCTCATTTACAGTCTATCTGATTATATAAGCGATGACTACTCTGCTTGATGTACTGGTCTCCCATGATGTATCCATAAATACATGAATATAATGCGAGGCCGAAGATCTGTCCAATATAAGACAATGTGATGTACCAAAGTCGAGGAATGCCAGAACATAATGAGAACGAACCATATCTGCCCTGTTGTTACCTCTCTAGTCTACGCATATCTTGAGTTGGCATAAGGATTACGAAAATCAGAATAGCAAAAATAGAAGAGATAGGAATCATGAAATAGGGAGGTGGACACGGACTGACTAAGATTGGTGGTGATAGTGCAATGAGAAGGATATGATATGGAGAACTTACCAACTCCTGGACATGCTAAAAATGGGAACAATGGTTATGGTCAGTACTTTCAGGGTTCCTTTTTCAGATATTGAGTATCCTTTCCTGTTCTCACTCCATCAGTATCTTGACTTCCTCTTCAGTCAGATTATATGTCTGCCTCCTTCTAACATGTGCCCTAGCTCTTGGTCTCTTTTGTGTATGACTCCATGCTGGATGCTGGGGATGAAACGAGGTTATTCTGCCAGTAGGTCCTGGATTCCTTCCCAATGGTGATACTGGATGAGTTGATCTGATCAGTGCGATGTCTCTATCTCCTTGAACAGACAGTCACTTTTCAACTAATCTCCGGACCCGTATACGACATAATTCATAACCTTTCTGGCGGTTGCGTTGTAGGTGCCCGACTTCAGACAATACCCACATGTCATATGCTGAGGGCAAGGTTGGAGGGATGGCTTAGCTAGTGGGGCATCCAGTGGCCTGTCTGAGTCTTCAACTTCCATCAACTGAGAGTGTCGCTTCGCCAACTTTATCTGCATCTCATTCTGATCCTTCTTCTCCGGATTCGTTCTATTTCCCGAGCGATGGCAAAAATAAGAAACTTGAGAATAGTTCTTGGGTTGCTTGGGAATAAGAAACATCTTGATCCTCATCTTCAGGTCTCACTAAAATATTGCTTGCTCGGTTCTCCTTGTTGACCACCATATAAGACACCGACCGATTATGCCTTAGGAATTTTGCAGTGTACTTATTTACAATTCAATCTCCTTACTGCAATTTGATAAATCGTTCTTTCATTTCTTTCTGAGCTATTACAGAGAAGAATCTTCTCATAGAAATCCTTGGAGAACTGGTCCCAAGTGATGGGCTTTTCCAGTCTCGATGCTTCCACCAACCACCAAGTCCTGGCCATATCTTTCAACTGAACCTTCGTCATTTCCACTTGGTTCTTGTCAGGGATCCAAGTTGCCTTCAGAAGATCCGTCATGTCCACCAGCTACTGCTGTGCATCCAGGGCCCCTCCACGCCCGAAAAGATTGCCAGCTGTAATTTCTTGAGATCCGACATGCTGTCTGGCTCTTGTATCCAGAGTGTAACCAATAGTCTTTGGTGCAGGATCGTCGTCTGTTATTGTTAGTTTTTCGTCATATTTTGCAGAAATTGTCTCAAATCAAAACTTCCTACATTAGGGCTACCCAAGAAGAACCAGAACCGTTATGATTTTCCCGTCTTTTCATGTCCGAGTTGGTCCAAGAATAACGAGAAATCAAAGTATGAAAGGTGGGAGAACTTCAGAATTCAAGGGTAAGATTATCAAGAGAGAATGGATAACTTTGTACTTGTAGTTGGATTGTATAACCATGACTCATGCATTCCAGTTGCAAATTTCTTTACCATTAATTTGTCAACTGGTTGTACTGAGGATGTGAGAGCCTAGGCTCTGATACCACCCTGTAACGCCCCGATCCAGCGGGTACGGAGACGTTACTGCGACGTATATACGCAGGTCAGAAATACCCTCACGTATATACGCTAAGCATCAGTACATGCAAGAATCAGAGTACGGAAGCACGTGGTGCAATAAACATTCCAACATATGAGTACAATTACAAGGTTATCACCAGATGTGACAAATATTACAAGAATATTACATCACCAATATGGCGCAATTGCGAGAATACAAGGTGATAAGTATGAATAATACAAATGGAGGCTCAGAGTCATAACATGAAAACTCTAGAGCTGAGCAGGGGGCTTGAAAGGAAAGGGCTCTAGACGGTCTGCTGGAGATCCACGCTACCGCTGCGCCACTCTGATTAGCAACTGGGAGAATCCCCATGCTCCAAGCTCCAAAACCTGGACATGAGGATCCAGAGGAGTCAGAACTCCCCAGCGAGTGGTGATGCGAAAACTAGATGGAGAGTATGGATAAGCACACGTGTATCGATAAATCTGAATCATAAACATGAAAACCGTGTCGTAGGCACAAGCATGCAAGAACAAGTAGATATACAACAAATGATATCAAGTAGGGAAGACTCAAAGTATGATCAGATAAGAGCAGGAGACAGGTGGAATAGAATACAAATGGAAAGCAGGACATGAACAGGTATAGTATAATAATCATAAAATCAAAAATCCGAAGTAAAATCCGATACAAGCAAACATGGTAAGGCATATTACAGATTCATAGCTGGCATCTTTTATTATTATTATTACTCGTCTTACCCTGATGTCTAGATATGTGAACTAGCGTCCCAGCTCACATATATCCACATCTGAGTAAAGCAAGATTGTTATTGGAAACCGACGAGGGTATCAACGAACAATGTTTACAATGGGTCCCGTGTATGCCCGGGACCACGGTCCAGGACGTTCCGTTACTGGCGCTCGAAACCAGCCGCAAGGCGTACATGAGGGTCTTATAGAATGCCCTTATCAAGATGGTACCAGGAAGGAGGGAGCCAGCACTCCCCTCGGTCGCCTGGAGGCCCACAGGTCAGACCGAAAATTTTAGTTGCACAACATACATAGTACCACTGTAAACACGAACATATATTGATAGCCGCAAGTTTCCCCCGACCCGATGTAAGTTGTTCCTTTTTATGATTTATTATTTAGTTATCAATTTACGGGAATAGCGGATGCAAGACATGATCAGGAGTTCAGGAGTACATGAGTACTATAGATTCATGTCACTGTATATGTATAATATAGGATAACAAGTACAAGATTCAAGTCACTATATGTAATACAGGACAACAAGTATAGTATTCCTGTAAATGTGATAATCACAGGTCAAGTATTAATATATCAAGAGGCAAGTGATAAGTCATGTCATAATAAGAAGCAAGTGTCAAGTGGTAAGTCGGGTGTCAAGTGATGACACATCAGTTATCAAGTTATACAGACAGGTGTCAGGTATTAGCATGTAGATAATAGGTATCAAGCAAAAGCATGTCAAGTGTTAACATATTAAGCAAGTACTTGGCAAGTGATTAAGAAATAGCTGAGCACAATCAAGCAGAGCTGAGCAAGCTGGAGCGAAGCTAATGTACAACACTAAATGCTATCACGCTCGGTGTGGTTACCGCTCACAACGTAGCTAGACACACGTGTCGCAGCAAGCATATGAACGCTATACTACCGCTTACGGGGAAGCCATGCTCACGGGGTAACTATACTCGAACGGAGTAAGCGGTAAAGTATTGACGCTAGGTCCGCCTACCAGGCGTAGCATATAGAGAAAGTCCAGAGGACTTTAAAACTCAAAGGTTGTACCCAGAGGTTAGGGTACCTGTAGAGAAGGTGTTAGTTCCAGATACAAATACATAAGACAACCAAGTCGATCCAACGAAGTGGGAAAGTCAAGAGGAAAGCGAGAACACTCGCCTAAATCTTTAGAAAACACAGTGAAATTCCCGATCTCCGAAATTCAGGTAGCCAATGCGTAAACGCGTTAAAGGGAAAGTGATAGAGAGGAGAAAATTAAGAGAGAGAAAGAGAATGAGAGAGAGGAGAGAGAAAGTAAGAGCTAGAGAGAGAAGTCCATGGAGAGAGAGAGAGTGTGTGTGTACAGGGAGAGAGAGTGTGTACAGGGGACGCGAGATTGAGAGTGAGACGCGGGGGTCGCAGACGCGGGAGTCGTATCGCGTAAATGCCACAAACGCGAGGTTATAGACCCGCGTTCAAGTCAGGACACGAGAAGAACGCGGACGCGGGTTCCGCATCGTGTTAACACGAGAAGAACACAGAAGCGGGCATGAGCTCCGCGTCGTGTTGACACGAGAAGGACACAGACGCGGGCATGGGCTCCGTGTTGCATCGATACAAGAACGTGAAGGTCGCGTTATACAAATGTCAAGAACGCGAAGATTCGCGTTAAGAAATTGCTTGGACGCGGGGGTGAGATCCGCGTCAGCAATTTTCAGAAAGAAAAAGGGAGACAGGGAGAAATGAGAAGACGCAGGGAAAGAGTGAGAGTGGGACACAGGTTTTGGGAGGAAAACAGAGAAGGAAAGAGAAAGGAAAAGAAATGAAAAAGAAAAGAAAGAAAGAAAGAAGGAAAGAAAAGAAAGAAGGAAGGAAGAAAAAGAAAGGAGAAGGGAAGGGGGATGGTAGCCGGCCATGACCGGTGGTCGCCGGCGGCGGCCGGAGACGGCCGGAGGTGGCCGGAGACGGTCGGAATCCGGTAGCCCAAACCCAAGCCCAAGCAATCATGGTGGTGCAAGTGTAGTAAAAATGGGAAAAATGGAGTTTTGGAAAAGGGGTTTCGGAGAGCGAAGCAATAGATCGTTGGAAAGAGCATGACGAGGAGAGGAAGATGGCATGGTCGTTGGTGGCCAAGGTGGAGTATGTGGTGGTGGAGAGGGTGGAGAAGGTGGTGGTGGAAATGGGTTATCTTGATGGAAAAAGGAGGAAGAAGATGGTGTTGAAGTTGTTGTTGTTGTTGGAATGGAGGAGGAAATGGAGGAGAGAATGGTGAAGGAGTTGGTGGAGATGGTGGTGGAGTTGGAGGGTGGAATGGTGGAGAATGGCCGGCCAAAGGAGGGCAAGGGCTGTTTTTATGGGTTGCCATTCGTTTGCTGGAAACAAAGAAGGAGAAGAAGAAAAAATGAAAGAGAGAGAAAGAAAGTGGGGGTTTATATAAGGGAATGTGATATTTACAATATTGCCATTGGAATGCCTTGATTTAATGACTTGCGTCTCCATTCACCCAGACTTACGTCTAGGCCAAAGAGAGCCAGACACGGAGATTAGCTCTGCGTCCAGAAGGAAAACGCGAGATCGCGTTTAACAGAAAAGACAAAAAGTCATGGTGACAAGATTCAGAACTGATCTTACAGGACATAAGCATTAAATGCAGAATGGAGAGGATCTCTGCATTTAAAGATTGAATCCAAGTTTGGTGAGCCCCGCGTCTGGAGAGAAGAGAGAAATGAAAAAAAGAGAAAAGTAAAATATCTGGATAAAATTCCGGTATCTGGGAAAATACCGAAAACTCCGGAAAAGTCTAAAAAGTAAAGTAGCTTGGAAAGCTTCCCAAAAATTCTCAAAAATAATAAATATTATTTAAAGATTTTTAGTGAAATCGATTTTTAAAAAATCAATCCCATTTTCATAATAAAAATTCTGAAGTCAACCGTTGACATTGATCTACACCGGGTTGGCCGGATTGTGATAAAATCTGAAAAATCTCAGAAAATGCCAGAAAGGAGAAAATATAATTCTAAGATGAAATATAAAAGTAGAATTCAGAAATTTAATTTTAATTGTAAATTAAAATTCCTGGAATCAACCAGCGATACTGGCCGACACCAAATCCAGTGGAATTTCGATAAATTTAGAAAAATCTCAGAAAAAGTATTTAGATAGAAAATGTAATTTTAAGAAGTTATGACAAAGTTGTTTTTAGATTTTTAACTCCGTTTGTAAATTAAAAATCCGAGAATCGAACAGCGGCACTAGTCGACACCTGTTTTGAAGAATTCCAATTTAATTCAGAAAAATTTCAGAAAATTATAAAAAATCTAAAATATTAGAAAATGATGTTTGAAACTGAAATCGATCAAATCAGAATAGTAGAAAGACCAAATCGAGCAATACTCTAGGATCGGGCTCCCGGTTTAGACTAGGGCTGACTCCGAGTTCACGAATCCGAATCCATGACAAAGCGTTCATATAAATAACTCATAATACAGGAAGTAAATTAGAAAATACAATCGAAGAATACGAACACGCAACTAAGTACGTATTCGGGGAGCGGGGTGTTACAAGCTTCCCAGTCGCCACTGTTAGCCCGAAGGCCTTTTACCCTAGTTTTGATAATAACTAACTTATGAAGTTATGTTACTAATGATCTTGTGTTTATTAAGTCTCGATATTGATCAAGATCTTAGTAGGTGTTTAGCTTCAACAAAGGATTCAAAGTCAAGTTTTGAAGCTATCACATCTTGATTTAAGAGCTCGCGCATCAAGATCACATCAAGTACTCAAAGAGGAGTCAAGCTCTATGGATCGTGTTTGGATCGAGTCCTCTTAGACAAGAAGACTTGTATCTAGGTTTGTTTAGATCTTGTGTAAGGATAGAATATTATTGATTTGCTTAAGTATTTACACACACACACACACACATAAGTTTATAGTTTGGTTTTCAGTTTAACCATTTTAGTTTCAAAAGTTTATGTTTCCTTGGCTTACACAAAACTCATAGAATCAAGTTTTAAGTATTGTGTTTTGGCTTATCATGTATACATCTTTCCGTTTTCATGAATAGAGTTCATCAAAAGAAGTTTACATGGCTTATATGTATATTGGACTTCTTCCATATGCATTTATGCTTCATATGCTTAGAAAACTTATTTCGATGTATCTAATCATGTGTTTTAAGTTTTGTTTTCATCAAAACTTATTCTCATTTATTGTCAAAAATAAAGATATATCATTTACAATGTGTATTGAATTCTATCCATACACTCTATGCTTCAAATGTGTTTCAATATTTTATTTTTGTATTTATACAAGTTTAAAGAAAAATCGATTTTCCATTTAAAGTTGGTTTTTGAAAAATACAGATTTTGGTTTAAACCTACATTCTTTACCTCAAAAATAGTTCAAATTGCTTGTAATATGTGTTGATTTTTTATCACACATATTTGTACTTCAAATATTTACATGAACTTATTTTTGTGAAATTTATGGAGTTTTATTGGAATTTATAGGTATTTTCAAGTCCTAATTTTTAACCCTATAATTCTGCTTTCTAGGCATATATCGGCCGACCGAGCGATCGACCGAAGCCTTTCTTGGTCGACCGAGCGGTCAACCGACATGCACAGATAAATGCACATTGCCTTGCACCTTAGCTCGGTGGACCGACCGGTCGGCCCTAGCAAGGAGCGGTCGATCGATCAGTCGACCGACCGACTGGCTCACCCAACTCTCTTTAGGTGCCGGTCGACCGACAAAGAGGACTCCTCTCTGTGGCCTGAGGGCGGTCGACCGGGTGGTTGACCGGCAACCCCAACGGTCGAAAATTTAACAGTTGGCCGATCGGCCGGTCGGTCGACCAACGGGCCCGTCTGGCCTGGGTTTAGCCTCCAATGGCTAGCTTTTAGAACCCCAATAAATTGGGGTCCTTGAGGCCAGTTTTAGACAAGATTTTTAAGAGCCTTATTTCCCATCTTCTTGAGTATTTTTAATAAGTTTTCAAAAGAAGTTTTTGATCAAAAAACTCTATATCTTTATTTGTTTCAAAGTTTTGGAAAATTAAAGAAAATCAAGTTTTGGGAAATTTAGTTTTGTTCTTCATTTTTCTCATCTATCAAGAAGTTTTCCTAAGTGTTTTTCTTTATTTTTCTTTTCCAAACACTTTATTTTACTCACATACTTGAGCTCTTCATTGCAAATCTATCCTTTAGGATCTTGTATTGTGAGAGGTTTTGTTTGTGGTCTTTTGAGATCACTAAGAATTGTTTGTGATCTTTGTGATCACCAAGGTGTATTTTGTTCTTTACTTTGTGCTTGACTTTGTGACTTCCCTCTTGTATAAAGGTGATTGAGAGTTGGAGTTATGTACTCCTTATTTGCATTTGTAATTCCTCGGTGGAGGTCCCTTTGTGGAAGATCCAATAGTGGATAGTGATGTAGGATCTATAAATAAGGCAACACAAATACTAGAAGGGGGTGAATAGTATTTATAAATTTTTAATAACAAAAAGTAAACTACTTACATGAAAGTAAATGAGCAGAATAAATCTTAAAAATTTCAAACACAAATAAGAGAGATTTTATCCTGGTTTAGCCCTTGTGACCTACGTCCAGTCCCCAAGTAAACCGCTTGAGATTTTCCTTATCTGATTTTGATACAACCCAAAATCAACTCTTGTATACTGCTTGATAAAACACCCTTCATCTAATCTGTACAACTCTTCTTTTACACTAAGAAAACACTATCTCTGATTGATTACAATGTAGCTTATAAGCCTTGAAACTTGTACGTGATTGTGAACAAGAAATCTTATAGGAGGACTCTCAAATTTCTTCACAAGAGAATTGGAATTGTGTGAATAATAGAAAGTAGAGAATAGTTTTCTGGAAAATAGAACTTTTGAACAGAGTTTTGGATAGAAAACTAATGATTTGAATTGGTGAATTCATCCAAGGATAACATCCCTATTTATAGGTGAAATCAATGGTCAGTTAGGGAAGTTATCAACTCAAATTTGAAAATCAAGATGTTAAAGAAAACACCAGATATCAAAAACTGAATAATAGTCAGAAACTGAACTTAGTCGACTAGGGTATGAGATTAGTCGAATAATATAAGAAATTTTGCCTAGGTTAGTCGACTAACTTAAAAACCAAGTCGACTATATTAATCTGACACAGATTTATAGGTCTCTGGAAACTAAAACTAGTCAACTATATAAAAGGATTAGTTAACTAATTTTGATTACATTTAAAAAGCAGTGAACAAATACTTTTCTGTGAAGACACTTAGTTGACTATATAATATAGTAAGTCGACTATAAGATATGTTAGTCAACTATAGAAGAGGATAAGTCGACTATAAGACTATTTTGTGTGTGTGATCAAGACTTTTAACAATCGTCTAAAAATACACAAAAATAGTAAATATTTTTATATAATCTCGAGCTACCAGAACTCAGTACTAGCTCTTTAGATTGAGCTCCAATGTACCTGCATCACAATTGTTATCATTAAAATCTATTATCATCAAAATGTAAGTTCCAACATTCTCCCCATTTTTGATGATGACAAGTTGTGTGCACAAAAACTCCCCCGACAGAGAATATGTATAACAAATATAGATATGTTCATATGTTTTCCCCCTGCATGAGACATATATCAAGAAAAACACAGAGAACTACATAAATATAAGTCATATATCTTCACCCCTTTGTCATTACCAAAAACAGAGAAATATCACATATCACAAAGGCACACACAGAGAGCCATAGTACAGAGGTACAATCAAAGTTTGCATAACAGAAAGTATCAATTATTACAACAGAAAACAGAAAACAGAAAACATAAGGAGTCATAGTGAAAGAAAACAGAAAAAATAAAGCTTAAAAGTCAACAAAGTGAGACACATGTGGGAGATACATAAAATCTGTGAAATAAAGTAAGAACTCCAAAAGTTTTATTTCTTTTCTGTTATCCTACAAAGTGAGACACATGTGGGAGATACATAAAACCTATAAAGCCCCGGTCGACCGACTCTGCCTGAGAAGAAATTTTTATTTCTTTTCTGTTATCGGTCGACCGACTATATGTCCCGGTCGACCGATCTAGTCTGCAGAGTTCTCGGGTTATTTCGGTCGACCGACCCGGTCGACCGTTCTGAAAATTCAGAACTCTCGGGTTGTTTCGGTCGACCGGACCGGTCGACCGATCGTCGAATTCTGCCCTATATCTGTCATTTCTTTTCACTTTTTTCTTTCTCTCTCTCTCACTCAGCCGACGAACCAGACTCCATCTCTCTCCAAAAATTTTCTTTTTCTCTCCAATCTCTCAACCGATCCCAAATTAATTTAAAACCCACTTCCAATTCCTTCTTTTACTTCCAGATCTTCAATTTCAGGATCTTCCATCCGCTGGATTCGGAGAAATTCGGCTTTCACTGATCTAGGGTTTCAGTCCTTCAAGTTAAGGTAAAAATTCGATTTTTGATTCAGTTTTTCATATCTTGCTTTGAAATCAACTATCTATTGTCATCAATTCTAGGTTTCTAAGCATCTAGATCTAGCCCTAACCTGTTTATACCTAAAAATTCCACTTTTATTCATCATGCCGAAACGATCTCGAACAGAGAAAGGGAAGGCTGTTGCTCAACCTTCATCTCAGGTTCCTAGACCCGTTAGGCTCTTCCTAAACGATCTTGCTGCTGATCGGTACTCCCATCTTTCCACGAGGAACATTAACTCGGGAAGATTTGTTGTTATCCAAGATTTCGAACATTTGAATATCCCCCACATTCTGCAGTCCAACAATTTAGTGGAATTTTTGACCATCAAGGAGCAAGTTTACACCTCTCTTGTTCCTTACTTTTATGCTAATTTTGAATTTGATGGTAATCGTATCACTTCTAGAGTTTTAGGTAGAGACATCGACCTTTCTATTGGTCGATTTGCTAGGATTCTGCATCTCTCCACTGGTGGAGCAGATGTGTATACCCATGACCTGCATGACTTTGAATTTCCGGACGGTGAGTCTGCGCTCACCGCCTCTACCTTGATCCACGGGGATGACAACCCCGGTCTAGTAAGGAACGAAGTTGTGAGTAGGTTCACTCTCACTGCTCAGGTCCTTGCTAAGATTATTTTCTTCAACATTGTCCCCAAACATGGTGAGTATAGCCACGCTCGGGGTTCTGCACCATTGATTATCTATTGCCTTCTTCGAGGCATTAAGATAAACTTTCCTAGAGTCATAGCCTCTCACATGGCTTCAGATCAGATTCGTACTGCGGGTAGAAGCTTGCCCTACGGCATGCTAATTACCCATCTTCTTAGGGCTCTTGATTTTGATCTTTCTGCCGAAAGTCCCTCCAATCCCTTGACCAACATCAATGGAGTTGTCCTGAAGATGATGGAAGCCCAGCTGCGTAGACACGCTCCTATGCAACCACCTATTCCTCCTGTTGGTCCTGGCTCATCTTCTGCCCCTGGATCTTCTTCTTCTTCAGCCCCTGTTTTTCCTCCTGAGTTTCAGGCCCTTCTTTCTTCGGAGGTCCGCTCTCAGATCGAGGCACACCAGGCCTGGGTCGAGAAGCGCGACGCAGCTATTCGTGCGGAGTTGGATGCTCGTGCCATTCAGGATGCTGCTTTTCGGGCGGAGATCCGAAACGACATGTCATATTTTGCTGAGTCCATGAGATTCGTAGACGTTCAGTTTCAGGCTCTTTTCACAAAATTTGACATGCTCGTTCCTGACCGTACTCCGATTGCTTGTCGACTCCCAGCCACCGGTCCTCCATTCCCTCCCAGAGCTCGTTCTTCTGTTCCACCACCGCGCACCAGAGTTGATGGCATGGATCCAGAGGAGGTTGCTTCTTCCTCAGAGGAAGAAGATGGTGGTGACAAGAAGATGGCTGAGGGCTCATCTGAGCATGCCGACGACGAGGAGGACGAGGATGCTGGAGATGATGATGATGCAGCTGAGTGACCTCCCCTTTTGATGATGTCAAAAAGGGGGAGAGTTATTTGGGGAGAGTTATCTTGAGAGAGATATTTTGTCATGTAGTATTTATTTGTGTGTTGTTTGGACATGTAGTATTTACTTTTATTTTGCTTTGGACATGTATTTTTAGTATGTGTTGTGGACATGGACATGGTTATTTACTTTATGCGTATCTTTTGTTTTTTGTGTATCTCTTATTTATGTCATGTATGAACTCATTTCCTTCATCTATTCTATGACATGAGTATTTGGTATTATTTGTTGGCATGGAAATATGGTGTTTACCATTTACATATGTTTTCCTATATATGCATGTGTTGAGGGGGAGCTTCATTTGAAGTCTCTACCCAAAATATCTTGTGATAACTACATATGTTTTGCCATCATCAAAAGGGGGAGATTGTTGGCCAAAGGCCATTATCCCAGTTATTTTGATGATAACAAAACATATGTAGTTATGTATTTAATATTTTTTTTTAAAAGGATTTCAGGTTCAAGAACAGGTTTTTTGACGGCTCCGCTAAAAGACTCACAAGTTTGGACGCCGCAAAAATGAAGATTCCCAAGCTATGCACAACTAGGATGCTTTGGGATCAAGATGATGATGTGAAGATCAAGACAAGATCAAGAAGACAAAGAAAACAAGATTTGTATTTTTATTTTTATTTTAGATATTTTGTCAAAGCTAGATATTAGAAGTAGAGCTATGGGATTATCACACACACACCTCTTAGTTAGGTTCATGGCTTCAAAAAGATTTTCAATTTCCATTTCTAACTTAGTTTTAAAGTGAACATGTTTGGAAATAAGTTTTTTAGAAAAACAATAGTTTTTGAAAAACATTTTTATGGAAAAACAAGTTTTTATCAAAGGGATTTTTATCAAACTATTTTAACATGATAGAAGTATGACATATGCTCATACTCTATGTTTTTACAAGTTCCAAAATTTAACCCAAGACCTTAAACCCAAAACCCAAAAATTTCTGGTTCTGGAAGTTCTGATATTTCAGAACTCACAGTATCCGGTCGACCGACCCGGTCGACCGATGTGCACAAACTGTGCATGTTTATATCAGTCGACCGGTACGGTTGACCGAGGCAATTTCGTGTTCACAGGATTTTTCGGTCGACCGACCCGGTCGACCGCCTGCCCCAACGGTCGGATTTTTGACCGTTGGCGGTCGACCGACCCGGTCGACCGGACTCTGTCAAAAGTTCTGACAGATCCAACAGCTATTTTTTCAGGCTGATTCTCTTTTGGGATTTGATACCAACGATTTTGTGAGGCTGTTTTTGACCCCTATAAATAGAGGGTCACCTCATATTGATAAGACAACTATTGAAAAATAATTGCAAAAGATTTTCACAAGAGCTTTACAAAGAATTCCAATTCCTTTCTTTTACAAAAGATTTCTCAAAGCCTAAATTCCCAACACCCAACTTGTAGCCTATTCCTCTACCTTCTCTCTAGTTTTTGCACACCACAATCCCAAGTTCTACATCTATATCATTGGCTCTAGGATTGTGCAAGTGAGCTATTTTGATCAAGTGTGATCACCTTTCTTATTGAGTGAAGTTGTAGAGGCATCGGCCTCAAGGGAGCTAGTGAGCTTCGGGTGGTGTTGCGGCATCACAAGTGTAGGGACAAGTGTGTCCTTGTATTGGCGATCCGGTGGGATCAACGATAGTAGTGAAAATCCTTCAAGTGTGAAGGCGGGGACGTAGAGCGTGGCTCGAACCTCGGAAACACATCCTTGCGTTTGCGTTTGCTCAAATTTTCTCTCAACTCTACTCCTTTTAATTCTTGCACATTTATTGTTCTATTTATTGCAAGTCTAAATTTGTGCTATTTGTGTGTTAAATTTTAAATTTCGCATTATTGCCATAATTCATATAGCCATCACCTATTCACCCCCCCTCTAGGTGATTTCAATATTTACCATCACATTTTCATATTTATTCATTTAAATCTGCACATTTATTAATAATTTGTAATTTATTGTGTGCAGGCCTCGAATTCTTATTTTTATAATAAATAAAGCTTAATGAAGCCCAAAAGCCCACAGTTGAAGCCCAGGTGTAAAAGTGCAAATATCAATTGTCAAAGTGCAAATACACAAAGGGCTAAAGTTGCAAATATCAAAGATGAGGGAAGGATAGACTTCTACCCAACCCTAAACTCTTGCAGATGAGAATGAAAAGAGTGCAGAGATAAGGAAATTCGTTTAAAAGAGATTGGGAGAATTCAAAATCTAGGTAACTTGATTATCAAGTTATCTCGAAATCCCAATATGAAGAGCCAGGATCATACTTCCAGAAGCAGGCGCCCACATGGACGGACCAGGAGAAGCCACGCGACAAAGCGCGTGGCTTGACTCCACTATATTGCCGCAATTTTGCGGCAAAAGCCGAAATTTTGCGGCATTTTGGATGAATCTAAATACCAGATTTCATGGGCAACTTCATCCGGGACTCTTCGGCCTTCTGCACCTATAAATACCCCTGCAGTGCAACGTACAGGGTAGTCCAGCGTCCAGCAAGGGCCAAAAGCTAGGGTTTTTAAGTTTTTCTTCTTCTAGGTTAGATTTTATTTCCCCCATTGTAAATTTCTATTTTCTTTTTGTAAAAACTGAGAGGAGATGATGTATTCATGGAGGAAGGGATCTACTTGTACTGATGGTGACAGTCGGTGTAAGTTCTATTTTTCCACCATTGTTTAATAATCAAATCGAGGTTTGCTTTTATTTTTGTATTGTTTTATTTTCTTTTCTTCTTATTTAATCTTGTGTATCTCAGTATTTACTTCCTTCTATTTGTTCTCTAATGTCTTGCCCACCATGAGAACCAACTGCTTCGAGAATACCTAGCCGAGGAAGAGCCCTTGATGGCCTATGGCGATGAACAGGTCTTCAAAGTTGCTTTTATTTCATAGTTAGGAAGGCGGACGATCCTATACGCCATGCTTGTACACCTTCCAAGAAAAGGTAAATCATCGCAACGTTTCAAACGGTAAGCAGACTGAAGAGGTAAGTTTTCTTTTTCTTTTCTTTTCTTTTTAGATTAAATCACAACTTCTCCCAATTCTTTATTTGCCGACCCATTGTAAATACCACTTCCTTTCTAATTTAACTAATAAAAATAAAAACTTTAGAGAAACTTGCTTAACGCTTCCATCGCAGTCCCTCCCTGAGGATCACGACCCGCATAGCCTTGCTACCGCGGATTAGTATTGAGCACCTCGCACACCTTTAATTCTCAGATCTAATATTCATATTTTGTGTGCAGGAAATCTCAGTCAACAAATTGGCGCCGTTGCCGGGGAGGGACGGTAAGTTTTTATCTTTAAAAAAAAAAATATTAACTATTCTTTTATTCTTTTCTGTTTGCAGGTTTGGAGAACAGGAAACAGAAACATAGCAGCAGCAGTGGACATACAGCTATTCTGTGCCTCTGCCCTCGAAGGCAGAGCAACAGAACCTACTGTATTGCCGCGGATCCGCGGCCAGAGCCGCGGAAACGCGGCAACAGTAGAGAACTACTGATTCAACTTTTTGCAGGTTGCTGCAAATTGTAAATTCTGTTTACTGCTCTATTCTGATTTGTTCTGTGATATACCTGTATACTTCTAATTAATTCAACAGTAAATTATTTGTTGTTAAAATAAAAATTGATTAGACGTTTGCATATTAGGCACGTGTCTTTTCAATTACTTTATTTTTACTGTTGAAGAGTGCTGGAGCAAGGTACGTACGCATTGCATGTAGAATAGGACTCATCTCTTGGTTGATTTTCTGCTTTGAGTGAATCTTATCTATTTATCTTGTACACTTGCACTAATTCATCTTAAGGGCATAACCCATTAACAAGATAAGGTGGGGATTTCATTACCCTTCCTTAGCCCAAAAATCATATCCCAAGCACTCACTAACCCAAGCCTAACTAAAAAAAAGAGTAGACGTTGGCCCTAAGGACATCTCGGACTCAATAGGAGATTATCCTAAGGGGGAACAGTGCTGGAAGTTGACTCTTGCCAAATCAGTGTCTAGGAAAGGGATTGAGGGCCGAAAGCCCGAAGATTGGTGGTTATTTAATTAAGGAACGTCTTTGACGGAAAACCTCCCACCACTCTTGCCCTGACCTGGCTGATTAACTTGTGGTCAAAGTCTGCACCCTACCTCCCGTGGACAGTCTAACCAGTTAGGAGTCGTCTAGGTCATAGGTCTACCCTAACTTAGGTTAGAATTTTTCTTTTTTCTTTTTGTTTATTTGTTTGTTTTCTTTGTTTGTGTTTGTGTGATATGGCTTATAATAATTTTTCCAATTTTAATCCATATTACACACCTAATTCTTTTTCGGATATTACCAACCCGACATATCATAATTTTGACCAATCTAGTGTGCCGGAATGGTCTTATCCGAATGAATATAACCCACACCCTCCATCTTATGACTATAATGTCCATAATAATTTCAACTCGTCACAGAGTTCATGGGTTTCGATTCCTCCGAGTTTAATTCTCAACCAAATTGTCCTTCATATCCATCTAGTTCACATTCTTTCAATGATTCATACTCAGATCCCCCAATTCAGAATAGATTACCATCTATCGGGGAAATGATAAGTATGCACGAGTCCAAGCAACAACCACCATCAATCTTAGACATGATGATGCGTGAGTCCACCGACTCACAACTTCATCACGATTACACTTCCTTTTTCCAAGCCCAATCACAAAAGAGGGTTGAAGCCATGACTCAGGCTAGATTAGCTCGTGAGCGTGACATAGATTTGATGGTTCAATCCTTACGTTCTCACCGTCCGGCTAATTCTGATATCGCTGACCACTCTTTTAGAGCCGACGAACCAAGTTGCTTTGGACAACAAGATTCTAATTCAGTACAATTATTAGAACTTGTCGAAACTCCAATTGTTGATAGTTTGGCAAGTTTTTTCCTTTCCTGAAATAGAACTTGAGGATGAATATGATCATGATCCCCAACTTGATGATTCAGTTTTATTTCCTGATTCAATAATGACTCCAGTGTCTCCACCTGATTTCACTTTTCCAGAGTCAACATTGGATCCTATTCCAATTCATCATGAAATTGAATCACCCATTTTAGATGATCATATTGAACTTGACCAATTTTACAATTTTAAAAATCCTATGGATAAATTGGCAAGTTCTTTTTATTACATTGAACCCAATGAGATATGCGACCTAGATTCTCACAATCTCTTTACTTCTGAAACTGATTGTACAATTCTGACGGAAGATGTTGACCTTAGTTTTGAAGAATTGTATGGCGATGAGCTAGAATTTCTTAATATTGGAAGTAAAGAGATATCACCCATATTAGGTCACATTCCATTGTGGGAAGAAGATTGTGGACTTGAGTTTCAATTTCTTGACTTGGACTCAATTCTTGAACCTAGCCCGACTCCTGAGCCCTTACTTGATTTGAGCATCTTCCTTGAGTCGGTATTCGTTCCTGTACCTATAATGTCCAAGTCAATAATTCTATCTTTTCATACTCCATTTTGGGACAAGGAGGTTGAGACAATTAACTCTGAAATTTATTATGAAATTTGAAAATTTGATGGGGTGGAAATTCTAAAAAATGATTATACATATATTTTAGTGGGTTATGTAAGGAAAGTTTCTGGTGGGTTCCACCAAATTATCTGTTATCTTGATTGGGCAGCATTTCGTGGACCAATTAGACCACCTCCGGAACCACCACCCTAAGGTAACTTCCGCCTTCCCTTGTTCTGTTTCATGCATATATGCATTCATTCATACATTGAGGACAATGCATGAGATAAGTGTGGGGGTGGGCTTTACTAACATACTAACATAAGTAGACACTAACAAAATTTGCTAATAAAAAAAAATATATAAAAAAAAAATTTTATAAAAAGGAAATATTTTGACTTATTTTTTTGAAAGAAATCTAAGTTAGTTTTAAGGATTAGGAAAATCGTGATTAGGATTTCTAAAAACTTGGTCAAAATAAATAAATTGTTTAAATTTTTAGGTATAGGAGAGAAATTGAATAAGTAATTAGTCTTGATTTTTACCTTAATGAAATGTGCATACCAAATGCATATCTAGGATTCTAAGACAAAGACCTTGTGCCTCATAAAAAAAAAAAAGAAAAAAAAAAGAAAAAAAAATTCACCAATTAAGCTGATACATGTGCCTCAAGAAGCATAAGTATTCATGCCTAAAGGTGAGTAAATAAAATAAAGTCCTTAGTTTTGGGGCCTAGTTCACTCGAATTTGAGTCCGCGGGGTGTTTTCTCACCTGGTGCCCTAAAGCCAACCGGTTTGGGAGTCATCGACTTTAAGTTCGTTACATGGGTGGATTAGAAAGCCTAAGAAGACTAAGAAATATAATATATGTATTAACACATCTAATAATCAATTAGTTAGGTATGAGGGCCTCAAGAAGCCTTGATGCTTACACGAAAGAAAATTAGATGCGTTATACATATTAAAAAAAATAAATAAATAAATATATATATATATATATATATATATATATATATATATATATATATGTATGTATGTATATATATATAAAGAGGCATGAGAGTCCAAGTTAAGGAATTCCTAGTAAAAACATAAGGATGCATATGATTTTTGGTAACGAAAAAGATTATATTAGAAATTCAATTTTAATTCTTACCTAAAATGGAAAACAATTAACTTTATTAAGACTAAGTTTAAAGAATGAATAAAAATGAGGATCCTAAAACTTATAGACTACTTAGTCTCTTCAATAATAATTCAAATATTTTTTTTTTATGGATTTTGTGGGTGCAATCCGCTGAAAACCCTCACGAGACAATACTCGTCCTCTAGGGTAACCTAGAGGTTTAACGGCTTGTTGCACGTGCTAAGTGCAATCGTGATTCCTACGAAAGTGAGTTAGGTTAGATTAACTTTTCATTTCTTTTTCTTTTTCTTTGTTTTTACTCGAGGACGAGCAAAAAGATAAGTGTGGGGGTGTGATTGGTAGTAAAAAGTGCATTTTTATCATCATATTTACCATCACATTTTCATATTTATTCATTTAATTCTGCACATTTATTAATAATTTGTAATTTATTGTGTGCAGGCCTCGAATTCTTATTTTTATAATAAATAAAGCTTAATGAAGCCCAAAAGCCCACAGTTGAAGCCCAGGTGTAAAAGTGCAAATATCAATTGTCAAAGTGCAAATACACAAAGGGCTAAAGTTGCAAATATCAAAGATGAGGGAAGGATAGACTTCTACCCAACCCTAAACTCTTGTAGATGAGAATGAAAAGAGTGCAGAGATAAGGAAATTCGTTTAAAAGAGATTGGGAGAATTCAAAATCTAGGTAACTTGATTATCAAGTTATCTCGAAATCCCAATATGAAGAGCCAGGATCATACTTTCAGAAGCAGGCGCCCACATGGACGGACCAGGAGAAGCCACGCGACAAAGCGCGTGGCCTGACTCCACTATATTACCGCAATTTTGCGGCAAAAGCCGCAATTTTGCGGCATTTTAGATGAATCTAAATACCAGATTTCGTGGGCAACTTCATCCGGGACTCTTCGGCCTTCTGCACCTATAAATACCCCCTGCAGTGCAACGTACAGGGTAGTCCAGCGTCCAGCAAGGGCCAAAAGCTAGGGTTTTTAGGTTTTTCTTCTTCTAGGTTAGATTTTATTTCCCCCATTGTAAATTTCTATTTTTTTTTTGTAAAAACTGAGAGGAGATGATGTATTCATGGAGGAAGGGATCTACTTGTACTGATGGTGACAGTCGGTGTAAGTTCTATTTTTCCACCATTGTTTAATAATCAAATCGAGGTTTGCTTTTATTTTTGTATTGTTTTATTTTCTTTTCTTCTTATTTAATCTTGTGTATCTCAGTATTTACTTCCTTCTATTTGTTCTCTAATGTCTTGCCCACCATGAGAACCAACTGCTTCGAGAATACCTAGCCGAGGAAGAGCCCTTGATGGCCTATGGCGATGAACAGGTCTTCAAAGTTGCTTTTATTTCATAGTTAGGAAGGCGGACGATCCTATACGCCATGCTTGTACGCCTTCCAAGAAAAGGTAAATCATCGTAACGGTTCAAACGGTAAGCAGACTGAAGAGGTAAGTTTTCTTTTTCTTTTCTTTTCTTTTTAGATTAAATCACAACTTCTCCCAATTCTTTATTTGCCGACCCATTGTAAATACCACTTCCTTTCTAATTTAACTAATAAAAATAAAAACTTTAGAGAAACTTGCTTAACGCTTCCATTGCAGTCCCTCCCTGAGGATCACGACCCGCATAGCCTTGCTACCGCGGATTAGTATTGAGCACCTCGCACACCTTTAATTCTCAGATCTAATATTCATATTTTGTGTGCAGGAAATCTCAGTCAACATCCTGCAATGATGACATGGACACATGTAGTTAAGTCACGGGAATAATAGTTATAACTCCTAACTTTTGGGCATATATTGTAAGCAAGGATACGGCCAATGAGACGAAGAACATGTTGTAATTTAGTGTTGGTCATTGGTGGTCCTTGACCGAGAAGGAAGATATGAGACAAGACTTTCCCATCATCCATTTCAATATTATTAAGTGATAGACCATGATACGAAATAGAAAAGATACGACCTAAAGATTTAGGGGTTAATTTGATATGAACACCTTTAACCAAGAAATAAATTTGAACAGAATCATCATTATCTTCATAGGTTAAATTAGTGTAAAAGAGATGGATCAAAAAGAGATAATACCTTTGCCTAGATTTAGTTGAAAACATTGTATGAAGATTAGAATTTTGAAAAACTGATGCAATATCATACTCATGGAAGTCTTCATACTTAACAAAATGTCCTGGTAAGATTTCTAATTGTGAAAGTCTTAAGAAATCATCTTCTAAAGCAGGATTTTTAAGAAAAACCTTAAAATCTGTTTGAGAGGAAGATGACGATGGTGTGAACTTAGTTTTCTTAAATCTTGACATAATGGTAAATGAAATTAAGGTCTAAGAGAGGATAGATATAGTTGAAAGAGAAGGAAATTGTAAGAAAAAGAGAGAGATTGGAAGGAAGTAACCTGAAAGTGGAAGGAGTAGTCGACTGGAACAAGTTCTGCCGCTACTGAAGGAGAATGATAGTGAAAAAAGAAGGGTTTGATGGTGAGGAGGGGTAAATAGGAGATGTAAAAAACTAAATCAAGGGTGAGGATTGAATGTGGGAGAGATCAGATTCAAAATAACATGAAATGGGTCGGGTTTGAAAGATAGAAATCCAATAATAGAACATAGTTTTATACAGAGTTAGTCAACTTGAGTCTATGATTAGTCAACTAATCCTTGGGTTAGTCGACTAATTGCTCTATATAGTCGACTAATTCTGAAGAATTCAGAATACGATGTTTCTGTTTGATTACTGTAGTCGACTAATAAACTGTTAAGTCGACTAATAAGTAAAAAATGCATTAAAAAAGTCTAAAAAAATATTTTTAAATATCAAAAACATTGCAAATACCCAAATCTCTTCGAAATCTCATAAAAATATCCTCTTTAAGAGGTTTTGTAAAGATATCTGCAACTTGATTATCAGTTGATATAAAATTTAATGAAATATCACCTTTTAAAGTATGATCATGTAAAAAATGATGTCTAATATCAATATGCTTTGTACGTGAATGTTGAATTGGATTGTTAGATAAGTTAATAGCACTAGTATTATCACACATAATAGGTAAATTTGTGATAGATATACCATAATCAAGTAAGGTTTGTTTCATCTATAAAATCTGAGCACATGCAACGCTAGCAGCGATATATTCTGGTTCAGTTATTGATAATGATACAGAGTTTTACTTTTTTACTGAACAATGATACTAGTCAATGTTCCAAAAAATGACAAGTACCACTAGTACTTTTCCGATCAGATTTACATCTAGCAAAATCAGTATCACTATATGATAGTAAGTCAAATGTACTTGATTTATATATAAAATAAAGCATAGTTGACGATGTTATTAATATATCAAAGATTCCTTTTCACTGCTTTAAGGTGTGATTCCTTAGGCTTAGATTGATATCTAGCACATAATAAAATACTAAACATAATTTCAGGTCTACTTGAAGTAATATATAGTAAAGAACCAATCATACCTCGATATAGTTTTTGATCAACATCCTTACCATTTTTATTTTATCTAGAAATGTAGTAGTACTCATGGGAGTGTTTTTACTGCCAGATTTTTTCATACCAAATCTTTTAAGCAGTTTCTTTGTATACTTGTGATTGCTAAAATGAAAGAACAATCAAAGAGTTAAGAAATTACCGTGTAGCTTGTGGCTAACGGGTCGTGTCCACGAGGAGGAATGCGATGAAAGCTTTTCGGTGTTTCGTTTAATGACAAAGAATTGTGCTCGTTTTTTAATGGAAAAGAGAATGGAAAGAAGGAGATGATTAAAAGAAAAATTGCAACTTTGGAGAAGGCTTTGGAGAAGGTGATTTAAAAAGCTTAAAAATTGTTTGGTTGATTTTAATAAAGAAGAAAATCTGGGCTCACTATCTCACTACTCAATAGTTTGTTCTTCTATTGAAATCCTAAGTGCCTCAACTTGATCATAGGCAAAACTTAAGGTTGACTTTAGAAAATTTGAAGTAAAGCACATAAGATGGTTGGAAGAGTTCACTCTTTTCTTTAAGAAATCGTTTTGAATTGAATGTTAAATCATCAAGCGCGAAGAAGCAAGTATGAAATAAAAACAGTTCAAGAAACGTTCTTAAAAGAAGTAAGAGTTTAAAAATCTAAACCCATCCTCATGTGCCTTCAAGAACACTTTCAAGAAGAAAGGCTTTAAGTTAGGCATGCAAATTATTCATTGGGTCTTTTTTTCATTAAAATCAAAAGAGAAGAAGAGTTGGAGAGAGTTACAATAGTGAGCCCAGAAAATCGATTTAGCTACTCATGGTAAACAAGAAACAATGCAAGTAATTAAAGTAAAACATACCGTAAAACGAGTAGAAGAGAATGTAGCTCGACTCTTGTATTGATGTCACTTCAATCTTCAAGTTACAAGCACTCAATTCCTCTCTCTCACAAGTATTTGTACTGAACTATAAATTGCAAAACAAAATACAACTTTTACTATCTAACAAAGAGCCTAAATCCTTAAAGTATAAACAAAATTCTAATCCTAGTCTTCGCTCCTTTTTGCCCTGTTGAAACTGGTATTTATAGGGAAAAACCAAAGGGAGAAGATCCCAGGAAGATTGAGGGAGCAAACGCTCCCCCAACTGCCACTACAAAGCCGCGAAAACGTGGCTAGGGCCGCGTTTTCGCGGCCCTGGTGTGGCCATGTGGCCACACCCAATTGGTGGGAGCTCCTGGTTTGGTGATTCTCCTGTATCGTCTTCTGGTTTTCTCGTTTCTACTCCAGGATTTGACGAAACAGTCTTTGATTGTTGGCTTTAACCGTTTAATTTTAGAGGATTCTTTTCAGCCGGTTTTCAACCTCTCTGATATGCCAAGATTTTGCCCTGATTCCTTGATTTGGAATTTATTCTGAATTAAATCAGAATTTGGTGGGCTTTTGGGCTTGTTTCTCTTTTCTTTCTTTCAGCAATTGGGCCTACATTAAACAAAGAAGAAGAAGACTTATTAATAAGATTTATTAGCTAAAAAGTATGGCAAGGTGACAATGTATATGCAAAATATGTGACTGATCACACCCCCACACTTATTTTTTGCTCGCCCCTGAGCAAAACATCAGACTAATTCTAATTAATTATTAGACCACTTTCGCAGGTTACTCGATTGCACTGAGCATGTGCAACAAGCCGTTAAACCTCTAGGTTACCCCTAGAGGACGAGTTTTGTCTCGTGAGGGTTTTCAGTGGATTGCACCCACAAAATCCATAAAGAAAGAGAAAAAAGTTAGTATTTTCGAAAAGCATTTTTAAAGGAGAAAATATTTGAAGTATATTTGTAAGGCTTTAAGTACTCTATAAGTTATAGGAATATCAAATTTTTCATTCCAAAACTCAGTCTTTATTCAAAAACATGTCATCAATCAAAGTAAGGAGTCAATTTGTACCTCTCATCTAGTCTATTAATTTACCCTGAGTCGTATGCACCATCGTGACTGTGAAGTTTGACTAAGGGCTTTTTAACATTAACTCCTATGCCTTATTTATTTTTGGTAGAATTTATTCCTTAATTTCATTAGGCTTTCTAATCTGCCCATATAACGAGCCTTTAGTCGGTGACACCCAAACCGGACAGTTTTAGGGCACCAGGTGAGAAAACACCCCTAAGGACTTAAACACTCGAGCAGACAAGGCCACGAAACCAAGGTTTTTATTTGTAAAATGTACCCCTTTTAGGTGTGAATACTTATGCTTCATGAGGCATAAATACCCAGCTTAATCAGAGGATTTATATATATATATATATATATTTCAAACTTATCTAATTATCTTTTGCATAAATACCAAGGCTTGCTTAGGCCAAAGCACCTAGCTAATCAATAATTGATTTGTTTATATTTTCTTTTCTTTTTCATAATATTTTTTTTATAAGGCATAAGAGTCTCTGTTTTTAAACCCTAAGTGTGTAAGTATATTTAGTGTGCATATTTCATCAAGGTAAATATCAAGACTAAATTACTTTCACAAATTTTCTTCCTAACCCTAAACATCAAACAAGTTATCTGACTTTGACCAAGTATAAGAAATCTTAATTATGATTTTCCTATTCCTTAAAATTGACTTAATTTCTTGCAAAAAATATATCAAAATATTGTTCTAACCTTTCAAGAATTTTTTTTATATATATATATACAATTTTTTTTTTAAAGTTATATTAGTCATCTTAGAACCCTCCCCCACACTTATCTCATGCATTGTCCCTAATGTATGAAAGAAATGTATACATGTATGAAATGAAATGTAAAAGAGGTGCATATATTATACAAAAATATGTACAACATCAAGTTTCTCCCACACCTAGATCTTTTTCGGTCTTATCCCTCTAGCTCTCTTCCCGTCATTCCAATGGGTCCTCTTTATAGGGCATAGTGGGGAAGCCAATTTTTCTGTCATTTTAGCTCTCTTCCTCCCCAGTCTCAACTTCTTTAGGTTTTCCTTCCTCACATTTCTACATTCATTATTCAAAAATTGATCACCACCACACTTCTCAGTTGGAACTTCCTCACTATGAATGCCTAGGAATTCTAACTCAGTTCCATATATCTCCTCAAACTTTAGGTCAACACTTTCCCCTAGAGATGTGTAATTAACCAAAAGATCCCTAGTTGGTTCATCCAAACACATGAGTTCTTCTTCGAAGAGGTTTTCAAAGAGTATGTCAATCGGAGGTTCTTGAACTATATTCTCATGTGATACATTATTGGTTGGCTCATCGAAAGTGAAGATATTCAAATCAATTTTCCCCTTTTTAAAGGGTACTTAACATTAGGATCTCCGACATATGCCTTCTCATCAAGATAATCGCATTCATTCTTAAATAATTCATTAAGAAACAGCGACTCATCTTCTATATCTTCACTCTCTTCATCACAATTATTTTCAACAAAGTTTACCTTAAATGTTTGATCTCTTATCTTACGAGGTTGTTTTTCTAGGTTGAAGACATTGACTTCTCTAGTCATGTCTCCAAAAGTTAACCTCATGGACCCATTCCTACAATTGATGATGGCATTGGTAGTAGCAAGGAATGGTCGCCCTAGGATAAGAGTTTGAGCCCTATGATTGGAGTTGGACACAGGTTATGTCTCTAGAACTATGAAATCGACAGGGTAAATAAACTCCCCGACCCGGATAAGAACATCATTAATCTCTCCTTTTGGGACTTTTACTGAACGGTCAGCCAGTTGTATAGTGACTCGAGTTGGACTAAGATCGCCCAACCCGAATTGTTGATAAACTGAGAATGGAAGCAAGTTGATACTTCCCCCAAGTCAAGAAGTGCACGACTAATCTCGGCTTGTCCTATTGTGCAGGCAATGGTTGGACTACCTGGATCCTTGTACTTAACAGGGATCGGACCCGATAGTAGCTCACTAATGTTAGTGGCTAAGAAGACCTTTTTAGGTACATTAGTCTTTCTCTTCTTGGTGCACATGTCCTTAAGAAACTTAGCATAAGATGGGACTTGTTGGATGGCATCAAGAAGTGGCACATTTATCTTCACTTGATTAAAAATCTCAATTATCTTATCCATGTGTGGGTTTTGCTTGTTTTTCAGCCTATTAGGAAATGGTGCTATAGGCTGGTGCACATCACTGGTTGACTTATCTTTTTCAGATTCATCAAATTTAGGAGTGGGATTAGATGAGGTGGATGCTGAAGTGTGATTGTGCTGACTAGGATTAGGTGGTGTTGACACTTGGTTATTAACTTTCTTTCCCGACCTCAATGTATGAACAGCATTACATTGATTCAGTGATTGATCCTCAAACAAATAAGCTTGTTGTGAATTCTTAGGATTCATAATTGGTTAACTGGGCAAGATACCCTTTTGCCTCTCATGTTGTGGATTGGCTAACTGACTCATTTGACCCTCTAGCCTCTGTATTGTTTGCACGAGGGAATCTTGGTTCTTCATGTACCTTTCCATGTTTCTCTCAAAATCAGTCATTCTTCTTTCGAGTTGAGGATTCTGGAAGGAAGATGGTGGAGCTTGGTTGGGAAAATTTTGTTGATAATTTGAAAAATTGTTGGGAGAATTTTGAGGGTGATTGGAAAAGTTAGGTTGATGATTGAAAGAATTATTGGAATGATGGAAGTGGCTTGCATGGTTTGACCGTGGGTAGTCATTATTTTGTTGGCTCCATGAGAAATTTGGGTGATTTCTCCAGCCAGGATTGTACGTTAGACGTAAGGATCATTGTTCAGCCTTGAAAAGGTCACATTTATCGGTTCAGAAAAGTGTTGGTGAGCTTGAAATACAGGACACTCCTCAAATACATGATTCATGGCCTGATAGTAAGTACAACCCGGAGTTGAAAATTGGTTTAGGCTGACTTGATTGACTGGACTTGGTTCCTTAGTTTCTAGAGTTTCAGTCTTCTCGCTAGGTTAGCTAACTTAGTCTCGTTAGCTATGGAAGATTCAATTGAATAGAGACCTCCTTTTGAAGAGATAGAGTTTGGATTTCTAGAGCTTTCACTAGTAGGTTCCCATTGGATGGTCTTTTCAGCTAGATTCTCATATAAATCCCATCTTCATGCTCATCCTTCTGCAAGAATCCCCTTGGCACATGCTTTCTAAGAGGGTCTTGGTCGAGTAGTCTAAACCATCATAAAGAATTTGGCATTGTCTCCATTTCTCTATTCCATGATGAGGACATTGGACAAGGAGGTCTTTGAAGCGTTCAAAGCACCTCCAAAACGGTTCACCAGGTTCTTGCTTGTATTGCATGATGTTTTTCCTAACGAGAGCGGTCTTGTGGATTGGATAGAATTTCTTCAAGAAGACCTTGATGAAATCATCCCAAGATGTGATGGAGCCGGCCGCTAAGCTGTAGAGCCATTTCTTGGCTAAGTCCTTAAGAGCAAATAGGACAAATCTCAACCTAATAGCATCATCTGCAAGGTGTGGGATTTTCATCATTAAGCATACTTCCTCAAATTCTCTTATGAAGAAATAGGCATCTTCGGACTCTAAGCCATGGAACTTAGGGAGTGTATTGATGAATTGTGGCTTAAGCTCAAAGTTGTGTTCACCAACCGATGGAAGTTGGATGCAGGATGGAAGTGATGTTCTAATGGGATAGAACCTATCCTGCAAAGATGTCGGTCGATCCATAACCGAATCTGGTCTTTTTTTGAACTTGGGTGGTGATGTGTTTCTAGTTAACCTAGATGAATTAGGGTCTCTTGACCACACTTGCACACACAAACACAATCACAAACAAGTTCACCGATAGTCAAGAAGAGAAAACAACCAAGCCTAGTCTAAGATAACCTTGACATAGACAACTCCTAACTGGTTGATTGTCCACATGAGATATAATATAGACTTTGACCACAAGCTAATCAGCCAGGTCAGGGTAAGATTGGTGGGAGGTTATCCGTTAAAGACGTTCCTTAATTAAGTAACCACCAACCTTCGGGCTTTCGGCCCTCAATCCCCTTCCTAGACACTGATTTGGCAGGAGTCAAATTCCAACACTTTCCCCCTTAGGATAATCTCCTAGTGAGTTCGAGATGTCCCTAAGGCCAACGTCTATCAGATTTTACTTAGGCTTAGGTTGTGCGTGCTTGGAGATGGTTTGTGGGCTAAGGAAGGGTAATGACTTCCCCACCTTATCTTGACTTGGATTTTGCCCTTAGAATTGATTTGTGCAAAGTATGCAAGATATAGAAAAGTAGCATTCAAAAGCAAATATCACCCAAGAATGTTTCCTATACTATATGCTATGCATACATACCTTGTCTCCAGCTATCTTCAACAGTAATTGTAAAATAAACGTAATTAGACAAATGCCTAAAATGCAAGTCTAAACGTTTTTTTAAACAATTAACAATCACTCAAATTACTGTTGGATTAAAACAGAGATGGTGGATAACAGATATAGCAAGAATATAACCTACAAAAACTTAATTTTTTTGCGAGCAATATGTCCTGCAAAAAAGAGTTTTAGTAGTCCAATGAAATTTTTAACTTTGCAACGCAATTTCTTGAAATTCTGTTTCCTACTTTCGAGAGTAGGGGCACAGAATTTGTAAGTCTTCTCTTGTAAAGCTTGAATGCTAGATCTGAATCTTAAAGTCCCTGAAACAACACACAAAACTTGTTAAAAGACAAATACACCGTTCCCTCCCCGGCAACGGCGCCAAAAATTGATTGCTAAAATGAAAGAACAATCAAAGAGTTAAGAAATTACCGTGTAGCTTGTGGCTAACAGGTCGTGTCCACGATGAGGAATGCGATGAAAGCTTTTCGGTATTTCGTTTAATGACAAAGAATTGTGCTCGTTTTTTAATGGAAAAGAGAATGGAAAGAAGGAGATGATTAAAAGAAAAATTGTAACTTTGAAGAAGGCTTTGGAGAATGTGATTTAAAAAGCTTGAAAATTGTTTGGTTGATTTTAATAAAGAAGAAAATCTGGGCTCACCATCTCACTACTCAACAGTTTGTTCTTCTATTGAAATCCTAAGTGCCTCAACTTGATCATAGGCAAAACTTAAGGTTAACTTTAGAAAGTTTGAAGTAAAGCACATAAGATGGTTGGAAGAGTTCACTCTTTTCTTTAAGAAATCGTTTTGAATTGAATGTTAAATTATCAAGCGCGAAGAAGCAAGTATGAAATAAAAACAGTTCAAGAAACGTTCTTAAAAGAAGTAAGAGTTTAAAAATCTAAATCCATCCTCATGTGCTTTCAAGAACACTTTCAAGATAAAGGCTTTAAGTTAGGCATGCAAATGATTCATTGGGTCTTTTTTCATTAAAATCAAAAGAGAAGAAGAGTTGGAGAAAGTTACAATAGTGAGCCCAGAAAACCGATTTAGCTACTCATGGTAAACAAGAAACAATGCAAGTAATTAAAGTAAAACATACTGTAAAACGAGTAGAAGAGAATGTAGCTCGACTCTTGTATTGATGTCACTTCAATCTTCAAGTTACAAGCACTCAATTCCTCTCTCTTACAAGTATTTGTACTGAACTATAAATTGCAAAACAAAATACAACTTTTACTATCTAACAAAGAGCCTAAATCCTTAAAGTATAAACAAAATTCTAATCCTAGTCTTTGCTCCTTTTTGCCCTGTTGAAACTGGTATTTATAGGGAAAAACCAAAGGGAGAAAATCCCAGGAAGATTGGGGAGCAAACGCTCCCCCAACTGCCACTACAAAGCCGCGGAAACGCGGCTAATGCCGCATTCCGCGGCCCTGATGTGGCCATTGGGCCACACCCAATTGGTGGGAGCTCCTGGTTTGGTGATTCTCCTGTATCTTCTTCTTGTTTTCTCGTTTCTACTCCAGGATTTGATGAAACAGCTTTTGATTGTTGGCTTCAACCGTTTGATTTTGGAGGATTCTTTTCAACCGGTTTTCAACCTCTCTGATATGCCAAGATTTTGCCCTGATTCCTTGATTTCAAATTTATTCTGAATTAAATCAGAATTTGGTGGGCTTTTGGGCTTGTTTCTCTTCCTTTCTTTTAGCAATTGGGCCTACATTAAACAAAGAAGAAGACTTATTAATAAGATTTATTAGCTAAAAAGTATGGTAAGGTGACAATGTATATGCAAAATATGTGACTGATCAACTTGCACTGAGAAATGAAGATTCCATCATTCATTTGCTTTATTTGCAGACCGAGAAAATAATTAAGTTCACCCATGTGACTCATCTCGAATTCACTCAGCACAATTTTAGAAAATTCTTGACAAAGATTATCATTAGTAAAAAAATATCATCAACATATACCTGTATAATTAAGATATCTTTATTAACATGTTTAATAACAAGTGTTGTATCTGCTTTTCCAATCTTAAAACCAGAATTCAAAAGAAAACATTTTAATCTATCATACCAAGCATGAGGTACTTGTTTTAAACCATATAAAGCTTTCTTAAGTTTAAAAACATGGTTTGAAAATTTTTCATGTTAAAAACCTGGAGGTTGTTCAACATAAACAGTTTCTTTAATAAAACTATTTAAAAAGGCATTTTTAACATCCATTTGATAAAGTTTGAAATTCATAAAGCAAGTAAAATATGAATGGATTCAAGTCTAGCTACTGGTGTATAAATTTCATCAAAATTAATACCTTCTTCTTGATTATATCCTTGTGCAACTAACTTTTCTTTGTTCTTAATAACTTGACCTGATTCATCGAGTTTATTTTTAAATACCCATCTGGTACCGATGACTGGATGATCAGTATGACATCGTACAAGATCTCAAACATCATTTCTAACGAATTAATTAAACTCTTCTTGCATTGCAATAATTCAAAAATCATTTGCACATGCTTCTTTGATATTCATCGGTTCAATGAGTGATATGAAAGCAATATGTGTCATGCAGTTCAACTTCGCTCTAGTCTGAACACCTTGAGCTATATCTCCAATAACCAAATCATGTGGATGATTTCTTACTTCAACATATACTTTAGGTAACTCAGTAGGAGTCTCATCAATGTTAGAAATGTTAGTATCATTAGAAGATATAATAGTATTATCAATAGGAGTATCTTGGATATCATCATCATCATGTGAAGAAGTATTAGTAATAGGTTTAGTCAAAGATTCATCAAATTTAACATGCAATGATTCTTCAATAGTAAATGTTTCTTATTAAAGATTCTATATGGTTTACTTTGAGTAGAATATCCAACAAAAATACCTTCATTGGATCTAGCATCAAATTTATCTAAAGCACCTCTTGTATTTAAGATAAAATATTTACATCTAAAAAAATCTTGAAATAAGAAACTTTTGAAGTTCTATTATAAAATAATTCAGAAGATATTTTATTTAAAATAGGTCGAATAAGTACACAATTTAAAACATAACATGCAATTGCAACAGATTCAGCCCAAAAATATTTTGGTAAATGACTGTCCATAAGTATAGTTCTAGCACATTCTTGCAAAGTCTCATTCTTTCTCTTCACAATACCATTTTGAGGAGATGCTTTAGAAAAATTAAAGTTATGTGTAATACCATACTTATCACAGAAATTTGCAAAAGATTCATTTTTAAATTCTCCTCCATGATCACTTCGAATAGTGACTATGTTTAAAGACTTTTGATTTTGAATTCTTTTACAAAAACTTGAAAACTCATCAAAAGTATCATTTTTATTCTTTAGAAAAATTACCCATGTAAAACGTGAATAATCATCAATAATAACAAAAACATATCTATTTTTGTTTAAAGAAGCGACACGAGTAGGACCAAATAAATCCAAATGCAACAGTTCTAAAGGTCTATCAGTAGAAACCAAATCTTTAGATTTAAAAGATGATTTAACTTGTTTTTCTAATTGACTAGAATCACAAAAATAATCCTTTTTAAAAGCTATTTTTTGAAGACCTTTAACTAAATCAAATTTAGAAATCTTAAAAATAGTTTTCATATTAAAATGACCAAATCTTTTATGCCATAAAACATAGTCATTATTAGAAGCAATTAAACATAAGTTATTATTTGATGATAAATAAGTCATTGATAACTCATAAATATTATTGTTACGAGAACATTTAAAAAGAATATCTTTCATATTGGTATCATATATAAGACATGCATCTTTTTTAAAAATAATTTTATAACCCTTATCACATAACTGACTAATACTTAGTAGGTTGTATTTTAAACCTCTTACAAAAGAACATTTTCAATAAGGGGTTTAGAAATATAACCAAATATGCCAATACCAATAACCTTTCCTTTGTTATTGTCTCCAAATGTTATTGTACCTCCCTTTTTTATTTGAACGGAAGACAGTAGTTGAATGTGGCCGGTCATGTGTTTGAAACAACCACTTTTTTTATAAGGTACCTATAGTATAAAATATTTTGTATGGTACCCATCTGACAGGGTCTGAAAAAGATTAGCCTTTAGGAACTCAAATCCAATTTGAATTTGATTTCATTTGTTAGTATAAACATAATTATAAGAATTACATACATGATGTATATATGATGCAATATAATCATTTTTATCTACATTATTTAGATTTTTAGGAATCCATATATATTTGTTCCTAATTCTTTTTGAAATAGTATCAGTATTTCTTTTAACAAAAGAATTATATAGATTATGATTATTCTTTTTATAAAAATGTGTAGATTTTTCAAATTATTTTTTGAAAATTAAGGACCAACATGTGTAGGTTTTCAAAATTATCTTTTGAAAATTCAAGACCAAAACAATTATTTGACATCTTTTAATAAGACAATAAATTATTTAAATTTTCTTTTCTCTTTTTAAATTTTGTCACATTTTTCAAAATTTCTTCATATTTAATTTGAAACTAGTCATTTCTTTATATAAAATAGTAATTCTAGAATTTAAAGAAACCGTTTCTCTTTTAAGAAATTCTCATTATCCTTTTTTAAAGATGAAATAACTTTTTCAAAGTCATATTTTTGAGAATTTAAGGAAGATATTTGAGAAATATGAAATGAATTTTCTTTATTGAGTTGTCATTTTCTTTTGTTAAAACTTTATTTTTAATCTTTTCATTCTTGAAATCATCATATAGTTCATTAAATGCATCTAATAATTCAGCATATTCTTGTACCTCATCTTCTTGAGACATAAAACAAATATTGACAGTTTCAGTGGCTTCTTCTTCGTCAGAGGAGATGAATTACTATCTTTCCATGTTGCTTGAAAGGCTTGCTTCTTTTTATTGAACTTATTGAAATTCCTGAAATTTCTTTTAGATTTCATCAATGGGCAATCCTTCTTTATGTGACCTGATTTGTTACACTTAAAACAAATAGGATTATCGTTAGTATCTTTATTCTTTTTAAACTTACCTTATTTTAAGGACTTTCTGAATTTTCTTGAGATTATTACCATTTTCTCTTCATCATCATCTGAATTGTCCAAATCTGAGGATGTATGGAAGGCAAGTACTTTCTTCTTTGATTATTGTTGTTGTTGTTCATCCTTCTTCTTATCTTCAAGTTGAACTTCATATGCCATCAAATTACCAATAAGGTTTTCTAATGATAGAGTTGAGAGGTCATTTGCTTCTTCTATTGCAGCAGTTTTCTTCTCCCAATCTGATGTGAGTGCACGGAGAATCTTTAAACTTTTTCAACTTGAGTGTATTCCTTTCCAAGGGCTACTAAGAAATTTGTAATGTCAGTGAACCTTGTAACCATTTCTGTAATGGTTTCATTTTTCTTCATTTTGAAGAGTTCAAACCTGTGAATAAGAACAGAGATCTTAGATTCTTTAACTTTATTGGTACCTTCATGTGTTACCTGTAAAATCTGACATATTTGATTTGTAGATCTGGCCGTTGAAACACAATTGAATTCTTCTTTGTTCAAGGTACAAAAAAGCGTGTTCATTACTTTGGCATCAAGATTGACAGACTTCTTTTATTCTTCACTCCAAACATCATAATTGATGGTAGGCTTAGTGTATGGTGCTTTCACTATGTTCCATAGTTCATAGTTGAGTGATTGCAAGTTGATCTTCATTCTACACTTTCAGTAGTTGTAGTTTGATCCATCAAACAATGGTGGACGTTGTGTAGAATATTCTTTCTTGAATTGTGATGAAGGAAACCCCGTTGCTATCCTTAAACACTGCTCTGATACCAAGTGTAAGATTTATAAATAAGACAACACAAACACTATAGGGGGTGAATAGTATTTTTTAAACTTTTAATAACAAAAAGTAAACTACTTGCAGGAAAGTAAATGTACAGAATAAATCTCAGAAATTTCAAACGCAAACAAGAGAGATTTTATCCTGGTTCGATCCTTGTAACCTACGTCCAGTCCCCAACAACCCGCTTGAGATTTTCCTTATCTGATTTTAATACACCCCAAAATCAACTCTTGTACGCTACTTGACAAAACACCCTTCGTCAAATCTGTACAACTCTTCTTTTACACCAAGAAGACACTATCTTTGATTGATTACAATGTAGCCTATAAGCCTTGAAACTTATACGTGATTGTGAACAAGGAATCTTATAGGAGGGACTCTCAGAATTCTTTACAAGAGAATCAGAATTGTGTGAAGAACAGAAAGTAGAGAATAGTTTTCTGAAAAATAGAACTTTTGAGCGTTTTGGACAGAAAACTAATGATTTGAACTGGTAAATTCATTCAAGGACAACATCTTTTTTTAGGTGAAATCAATAGTCAGTTAGCAAAGTTATCAACTCAAATTGAAAATCAAAACGTTACAAAAAACACCAGAATATCAAAAACTGAATAAAGTCAGAAACTGAACTTAGTCGACTAGGGTATGAGATTATTCAACTAGTATAAGAAATTTTCCTAGGTTAGTCGACTAACTTAACGACCAAGTCGACTATATTAATCTGACATAGATTGATAGGTCTCTGGAAACTAAAACTAGTTGACTATATAAAAGGATTAGTCGACTAATTTTGATTACAGTTAAAAACAGAGAACAAATACTTTTATGTGAAAATACTTAGTCAACTATAGGATATATTAGTCGGCTATAGAGGGGGATAAGTCGACTTTTAGACTATTTTGTGTGTGTGATCAAGGCCTTTTAACAATCGTCTAAAAATACACAAAAATAGTAAATATCCTTGTATTATCTTCAGCTACCAGAACTCAGTACTAACTCTTTAGATTGAGATCCAATGTACCTGCATCATAATTTTTATCATCAAAATCTATTATCATCAAAATGTAAGTTTCATCAAAATCTATTATCATCAAAATCCTACCTAGAGGCTAATATACAAGCCATGGAGGCACTTAAGCACACACTTAGCAAATAACATCTTTCTTTGATTTCTCATTGTGGTTCCGTTTTTACAGTGTGGAACACATTGACCTCTCCCAAAGAACAAAAGACAAACGTTTTAGAGAAGGAATCCATTGTAGATGAATCCAACGAAGCGCGCTATATGGTCCAAGGGAATGACTTCCTTGAGGTAACTTCAAATTTTCATTTTGATGATTGTGCTAGCTCTTCTGATGATCATGATAGTATGGATGCACGTGCTTTAAATGAAGATCTTTCGAGTTTTGTGAAAACTTACTTTCTAAATACAAACTTTTAGAAAGCAAGAGTTTTGATTTAAAAGAAGAAAATAAAAACTTATTTTTAAAACTTGATTTAGTTTTACAAGAGAAGGTTGAGATTTTCAATGAAAAGGACTCATTGAAAATCCAACTTGATCTTGTTTTAAAAAAAATGAAATTTTAAAAAATAAAAATGATTTTGATTTTGTTTAAAGAAGAATGATGTTTTGTCTTCCAAACTTGATTTTGTTTTAAAAGGGAATGATTCCTTAAAAAACAAAATTAGTTTAATTTCTAAAGAATTAGAATGTATTTCATTAGAAAATATTTTTTTGAAAAATAATTTTTTTTCTCATTCTTGTTATGCTTCTATTGATTTATCTCCTAGTGATAAGAATATTATTACTCATACATGCTCAACTTCTTCTTCAAGTATTGATAATAATATTTACATATTGAAGAAAAGTGTAGATTTTTTGGGCTCCACTTTGAGCTAATGTGTCATGAACCACCAGAGATTGAAATTCATGTTTTGTAAGAAACATACTCCACATATGCATGCACACCCATCACATCATACACATGCTCATCATGCTCACACACATGATTCTATGTATGTTAGTGTGTACACTTGTACACATTTTGGTCGTACGGGCCACCTTGCAAAATTTTGCTATGATAGATTAAATACTTTGAATTTTGTAAGTAAAAATGTTTGGGTTAGGAGAGGCACTAACTCCCATGGACCCAAGAAAGTTTGGGCACCAAAATTCACTCCTATTTCGTTTGATGTAGGTGTGGGCTCTCACAAGACTTGAGAGTATTGGTGCTTTGGTGGTGGATGCGTTTGGGCTTGAAGAACATTCAATACATGCATGGCTATCAAGGAGATTTTGGTGGGAGAATCACCATGATTTTGGAGACATAGAGACTGAAAGTAAACCTAGAGGGGGGGGGGGGTGAATAGGTGTAAGGCTAATTTAATGACAAATAATGCGGAATTAAAAACTAATTGCAATACACTTAGTGTAACTAAAGAGTGTAGCCGAATTCCCGGTGAAGGGTTCTGGACTATCTCCTCTAAATTCCTCTAAATAAGAGTTGAGGTGCTATATGAAGCTCTCTTGGTTGAACACAAGTATGGGCACACACAAACAATACCAAGCATATAAGTATGAATGAACAATATGAAATGATGTAAGGCACAATATGAGAGAGAGAGAGAGTTAAAGATAGTGGATCAAACGCAAACACAAAGATATGTTTCGAGGTTCGAGCTCACAGCTCTACGTCCCCGCCTTCACACAGAAGGATTTCCACTATATCATCCACACAGGACTTCCCACACAGGGAACCTCCACTGAGGATTTAGGCAAATACAACTTGGGAGTATACAACTCCTCTCTCAACAAATACAACCTCTCACTAGAGGCAAGACACAACACAAATCACCTCTACACTTAGAGGGATAGGCACTTAACCAAACAACTATCAACCTCACACTTGAGGGATAAGGCACAAAGCCACAACACCACAATCACCTCTTCACTAAGAGGGATACCAACACAACCTCCACTATTACCTCTCACTAGATGAATATCAACACAATCACCTCTCACAAGAGGGATATCACAAAGTATGGAAGGTTTTACAATTCTAGATGGTATCAACAACCACAAACCAATTTTCTCGCTAAATAAAATCCTATAGATAGGATAGATATGATAGCTCAAGTGTGAGAAAAAAAAGAGTTTGGAAATTAAAATCACAAAGAAAACTCTTGGGGAAACTTCTAGAATAGTTATAGAAATGAAGATCAAAACAAATCCCAAAGACTTCTCCTTTTCTTGATTTTTCCAACCTTTTTAAAAACAAGTAAAGATCAATTCTTTTGGCACAAAAACTCTTTTAAAAATTTGCTGAAAGATAGAAAATATTGCTCTTAAAATTCTTGTGTAAAATCAGCTCAAATGAGGGGTATTTATAGCCCCAAACAATTCTGCCCGTTGGCAGCCAGGAAAGGGTATTTTTGCCCTTCCGGTCGACCAGCCAACGGTCATTTTTATGACCGTTGTGCCACCGGTCGATCGCCTGATCGATCGGGCCTGGAACTAGAGAGCAACGGCTCTCTGGTCGGTCGACCGCCCGGTCGACCGGAGCTGGATATAGAGAGCAGAACTCTCTGCCGGTCAATTGTCTGGTCGACCGGGGCCATTTCCAGATAGCAGAGCTCTCTGGACGGTCGACCGCCCTGTCGACCGGCCCACCAGCCCAGGCTGCGTGCACGTCCTGTGCACGTCGGTCGACCGACTTCTGCTTTGGTCGACCGGACCGGTCGACCGGCAGATAGCCAGGTCAAACAGTTATAGGGATTGAAAACTTGTCTTTTTACCTTTGATTAAATCTCATAAAATCACATAAAATCTACAAAAATTAGTTCTTATAAGATCTTTGAAATACAAATATGTGTGAGTAAAATTCAACACATATTCTAAACAATTTGAATCATTTTTGTCTTCTTGAAAATTTGTCTTAATCCAAAAACTGTATTTTCCAAAAATTAGGATTTTGAAATGGAAAACCGTTTTCTCCAAAACTCATGCAAATACAAAAACATGATATTGAAACTACTTTTAAGCATGTTGTATATGGATAGAATCCAATATACATGAAAGATATTATATCTATATTTTTGACATGAAAACCAAGATCGGTTAAACCGAAAAACCAAAAATATGAAACTTTAAACTTGTGTGTGTATTGTGAACTTGAGCATATCAACACTATCTAATCTTCACAATAGATCTAAACAAAATCTTAAACTAAACAAACCGAGGTCTTCTTGTAGAACTCCTTTTCCAAGTTGACTCAATCCAAACACGATCCAACGAGCTTGACTCCAACCAAGTGCTAGATGTGAAATTGACGCTCGAGCTCTTGAATCATCATATGAAAGTGCCAAAACACCTTTGTTGAAGCTAATCGCCTACTAATCACTTGATCAAATATCTGAAACTAAATATCACAAGATTATTAGTAAACTATAACTACATGAGTTTAATCATCATCAAAACTAGAGTGAAAGGCCTCTGGGCCAACAATCTCCCCATTTTTGATGATGACAAAACTCATGGAGTTATATATGCATGGATTAAAGTTAAGCTTCATAGAAGCTCCCCCTTAGCTCATGCATAGAATTAAACATAAAGATGTGTAATGAATGCTCAACATAAACCTGCATAAATATGCATAAATAAACATGTATATAAACTTGCATGATATCAATTGCTCTTTATACCAATTGTAAAACATGCAAAACAAATGCTCTTGTACCAATTGTAAAAACAATGAAGTAAACATGCTCTTGATATCAATTGTAAAAACATAAAGTAAACATGCATATAGAAAACATGCATATAAACTCCAAACATATCTCTCCCCTTTTTTGTCAATTCATCAACAAAGGGGTACAAAATAAATTCAAGGAAAATTTTCTTCTTTTTGTCAAAACAAACAAGTAATCCAAATTATGATACCAATAGAAAATGAGACAATGTATGTCTTTGATACCAGCTGAAATATATATATATATATATATATATATATATATATATATATATATATATATATATATATATATATATATATATATATATATATATATATATATATATATATATATATATATATATTGTAAATCTTGATAACAATTATAAATATTAGTACCAATTGAAAATACTTTACAATTGGTATCAAAAGTATAAAGTATTTTCAATTGGTACTAATATTATAATTGTTATCAAGATTTACAATATATATATATATATATATATATATATATATATATATTATATATATATATATATATATAATATATATATATATATATATATATATATTGTGAGTATTGATACCAATTGAAAGTAAAAATCAATTTTTTAGGTAAATATAGCTCATTTTAATATAGATACCAATATAAAATGAGGCATGATACCAATTGAAAAACATAAACCAATCTTTTAGTTAAACACTAAAATCATTTTGCAATAAAGATACCAAATAGAGAATAATATTAATTTAAGATTCTTGATACCCAATATTGAAAATGAAATATATACCAATTGAAAATAATTTTCATTAGGAGCGTAGGAAACCAATTGAAAACTTAAGATATCAATTAACAAATATCCTTTTTCAACATAAAGAGTGGGAGTAAGATACCAATTGTAAACAAAACCGATTGAAAGGTAAAACATAAATTTTCTCCCCCTTTATGAAATACTAATGAAAACGATGCACAAGCTTGTATAAGATATCAATTGAAAAGTAATTGTCATTGAGGACTAAATCAAGATTAGCATAATTAAATTTGTGCTCTAAGATATAAAGATATAGTAAGCACAATCAAAATATATATATGTATGAAAAAATAAATACCAATCGAAATTGATACTATTTGAAGTTGAAGCATACATATATAGAAACAAATATGAGTATACAAAATAGATATCAATTGTGATACCAATTAAAAACACAATGAGGATCAAGTGTATAACTCATACCTACCACCCATTCATGCACATGTTTATAAAGATTTTCAATTAAGAGCATACAAGGCATGGTCGCCCATCCAACCGCCCTTATGGGTAGGGGTTTTCAAAAATAAGTTTGAAATTAATTTTAGCATAATTGAAAACTCTACCAAATGAAGAATAATGCAACTAGTTTTATGATAATTTTGAAAACTAGTACGAAATCCTTCAAGAAAGGAATAAAACAATAACATATCCATGAAAACATGAAAATTACACAATCATCAACACTCAAATAGCGATAAAGCTCATATAATCTCATGAAAACAAATCATGAGTAAACATCAAATAATGTGAGTGTACAAAGTCATGTAATCAACAAAATCATGGAATGAGACATTTAAGCTCAATGTGAAATTCCTTTAAAAAAAACATGAAAATTTAATTTTCATCAAAACAATATTAACTCCAAGGTATATGTATGTTTAGTCTAAACTAGAAGTATACATACATATCCAAACATAATTGAGTCCATAAAGAAAGTTTACATGAAACGCAAATGACTCAAGGCTATACATGTATATCCAATAGTTTATGCAAAATTAACATATACATGAAGCTAAAACAATCATCATGAAAAACATGTCCAAAAATAGGGAATACAAGTCAAAATGTATGAATCATCAAAATTAGGTTATACTAGTATATCTAATGAGTACAAATGAGCAATCAAGCACAAATATATAATAATTTATTTGTGGCTCACTAGTTGTACAAGTATATACACAAGTTTTAATGAAATCTACGTCTAAACATGTAATCAAAATCATGGAGTGCAAAATCATAAACAAAAACCAATATGATCATTATGTAAATGCACATATTATTAGAGCTATGATATACACAATAGTTAAACCATAGTGAGAACACTAAATATGGATCCATATGAACATGGGTATCTCTCAAATACTAACCATGTATATCACAAGCTTAATTATCATGGCATTTAACATAGTAATCAAAACATGCTAAAAATCAATAATGAAAGCATATAAACATAAATGGAAGTAAGAGATCGCTACCAAAACCATGAGAGCAAATCTCTAGGCTCCAAACCAAGGTGGTCCTCCCACCAAACTCCCTTAAAAGTGATGCATCTAAAATAATCACCGTTTAGCTCGGAACGCATTCACCTCAAGGCACCAATGCATCTCATGTCATGTGAGAGCCCACACCTACATCAAAAATATGAGTGAGTTTTTGTACCTGTACTCTTTTGGGTCCATTGAGGTTAGCACCTTTCCTAACCCAAACAAATTTATTTGCAAAATTTGAATCATGAATTCTATCAAAGCAAAATTTTACAAGGTGGCCCTTACGTCCACAATGTGTACAAGTGTACACATGAGCATACATAGTGTTATGAGTGTGAACGTGAGGAGCATGTGTATGCCGTGGTTTGTGTGCATGCATAGGTGGAATTTGTTTCTTGCAAAATATGGATTCCAAACGTGTGTGGTTCGTGGCACAATGGCTCAAAGTGGAGCCCAAACAATCAACACTTTTCTTCAATATACAAATATCATTTTTAACACTTGAAGATAAAATGGAGCATGCAATAGGTATACTATGTGATGGAGCATGGCAAACATGAGAATCTAAATCATTTTTCAAAGAAATATTGTCATTAGAAATCAAATCCAAATTCTTGGAAATAGACATAATTTTGTTTTTCAAAGAATTATTTTCTTTTAAAACAAAAATAAGTTTTGAAGATAGAATTTCATTTTTCTTCAAAACTTCATCACAATCATTTTTATTTTTCAAAATCTTGTTTTTATTGAGGGCAAGATCAAGTTGGGATTTCAATGAGTCCCTTTCATTTGAATTCTCATCTTTTTCTTGCAAAGCCATGTTAAGTTTAGAAAATAAATCTTTATTTTCTTTATTCAATTTAAAAGTTTTCTTTTTCAAGAGTTGGTATTTTTACAAGAGATTTTCACACACAATAGATAGTTCTTCATTCAATGCATCAGGATTAACAAAATCATCACTTAAAGAACTAGCGTTATAATCTAGTTGAGTTTCCGAATATACCTCAAGGGAGTCATTCCCTTGGACCATGTAGCAATGTTGGTCGGACTCGTCTCCACTAGATTCCTTCTCCACAATGTTTGGCGTTTGAAGCTCGAGGAGGTCAAAGTGTTCCACACTGCAAATGCGGAATCATAATGAGAAATCATACATAGATATTCTTTATTTAATGTGCTCCTAAGTGCCTCAAGGGCTTGTACATTAGCCTCTATATGCTTGCTATTACCAAGATAGGATTTCTTTGTAGCAGTAAGGAAAACATGCAAACCTAGGGTTTGGAGGTACATGGACATCCTAGCGTTCCTAACAACAATGTTGGAAGTATCATACATGGAAGGGGTCACGAAGTCCACGAGTGTAAACAAATATAAGTGTGCAAATGCAAATACTAGATTAGCTAATCAAGATCTCATTCCTAGGTGGTTAAACCTAATATCAGGAGCGTAGGCTCTGATACCAATTGAAAGTAAACCTAGAGAGGGGGGTGAATAGGTGTAAGGCTAATCTAATGACAAATAATGCGGAATTAAAAACTAATTGCAACACACTTGGTATAACCAAAGAGTGTAGCCGAATTCTCGGTGAAGGGCTCTGGACTATCTCCTCTAAATTCCTCTAAATAAGAGTTGAGGTGCTATATGAAGCTCTCTTGATTGAACACAAGTATGACGCACACAAATAATACCAAGCATATAAGTATGAATGTACAATATGAAATAATGCAAGGCACAATATAAGAGAGAGAGAGTTAGATATAGTGGATCAAACCCAAACACAAAGATATGTTTCGAAGTTTGAGCTCACAGATTTACGTCCCCGCCTTCACACAGAAGGATTTCCACTATATCATCCATACAGGACTTCCCACACAGGGAACCTCCACTGAGGATTTAGGCAAATACAACTTGGGAGTACACAACTCCTCTCTCAACAAATACAACCTCTTACTAGAGGCAAGGCACAACACAAATCACCTCTATACTTAGAGGGATAGGCACTTAGCCAAACAACTATCAACCTCACACTTGAGGGATAAGGCACAAAGCCACAACACCACAATCACTTCTTCACTAAGAGGGATACCAACACAACCTCCACTATTACCTCTCACTAGAGGGATATCAACACAATCACCTCTCACAAGAGGGATATCACAAAGTATGGAAGGTTTTACAATTCTAGGTGGTATCAACAACCACAAACCAATTTTCTCACTAAACAAGATCCTATAGATAGGATAGATATGATAGCTCAAGTGTGAGAAAAATAAAGAGTTTGGAAATCAAAATCACAAAGAAAAACTCTTGCGAAAACTTCTAGAATAGCTATAGAAATGAATCAAAACCAATCCCAAAGACTTCTCCTTTTCTTGATTTTTTCAACCCTTTTAAAAACAAATAAAGATCAATTCTTTTGGCACAAAAACTCTTTTAAAAACTTGCTGAAAGATAGAAAATTTTGCTCTTAAAATTCTTGTGTAAAACCAGCTCAAATGTGGGGTATTTATAGCCCCAAATAATTCTGCCCGTTGGCAGCCAGGAAAGGGCATTTTTGCCCTTCCGGTTGACCGGCCAACGGTCATTTTTATGACCGTTGTGCCACCGGTCGACCGCCCGGTCGACCGGGCCTGGAACCAGAGAGCAACGACTCTCTGGCCGGTCGACCGGAGCTGGATACAGAGACCAGAACTCTCTACCAGGTCGACCGGTCGGTCGACCGGGGCCATTGAAATCACCTAGAGGGGGGTGAATAGGTGACTAGCTAATCTAATGGTGAATTAGTGCGGAATTAAAACTATTTAAGCAAAGTAAAACTATTATGCATAACACACCAAGTATAACCTAAGAGTGTAGCCGGATTCCCCGTGAAGGGCTCTGGACTATCTCCTCAATATTCCTCTAGATAAGAGTTAAGGTGTTGCTATGGCTCTCTTTGTTGAATACAAGTGTGAGCAAACAATCCCCAAGCATATAACAATATGAGCACAAATATATATTAAGCATATAAAGATGAAAGCAATATAAGCATGCAAGATATAAAGACAAGTAAGAGATAGAGAGAGCAATCGCAAACACGGGAGATTTGTTTCGAGGTTCGAGCACCCTTACTCTACGTCCCCACCTTCAACACTATGAAGGATTTTCATTATAAAACGATCCCATCAGATCACTCAGTGCCGCAGCACCTACAAGTGAGTTCACACTAGAACTCCTTTGGACTCTCTTGTCCCTCTCTTGTTCCCGCAAGAACAACACACTCAAGTAGACTAGCTTGCCGAGGCCGCACCTCTACACAGAGCTCTCACTAGAACTCAAAACAACGCGAACCTGCAAGTCCGCTTCCTCAAAACAAGAATGAGAACTTTGGTGATCACAACACTTTGATCACCTAAAAATCACTCTCACATTAACTCTCCTATAGGATAGATTTAGCAATGGAAAGCTCAAGTATGTGTGATAAAAACTTGGATTGATTGTGGTGAAAAACTCAAGAAAGCTCTTTTTCAAAACACTCTTGAAAACTCTCCTTTTGATATGGAAGTATTAGCACTTAAACATGTGGAGAAAACCTCTATAATAGATAGGAAAAATTGGCTTTGAAACTCTCCAAAAATCTTATCTAAAACAGCCCAAGTGAAGCCTCTTTTATAGGCATAAAAAATCTGCCCGTTGGAGGCCAACTCAGCAGTTCAGACTGCTATCGGTCGACCGCCAACGGTCGGATTTTCGACCGTTGGGAAGGTCGGTCGTCCAGCGGTCGACCGCCTTCAGGGTAATGGCCTAGCGGTCGACCGCCCGGTCGACCGGGCCATTTCTAGAGAGCAGAAGCTCTCTGGCGGTCGACCATGCGGTCGACCTGCCCAACCTGTGCACGTTTTGTGCACATCGGTCGACCGCCCGGTCGACCGACCTCTGTCTCGGTCGACCGTGCGGTCAACCGGCAGAAGGCCAGAAAACAGTTTTGGGGATTTAAAAACTTGGTCTTTTTACTTCAATAAAATCCCATAAATTCTCTAAAAATCTACAAAAATAAGTTCAGTAATATACTTTGATATACAAAACATGTTTGAGTAAAAATCAAAACATGTTACAAACATTTTGAACTATTTTTGTGTTATGAAAATTTTGGCTTTAAACAAAATCCGTATTTTTCCAAATTGATTTTTTCAAAACTTCTCCAAATACAAAAACAAGATATTTTAAATACTTTTAAAGCTTAGTGTGTATGGATATGATCCATTACACATATATGATGAAATATCTATGTTTTTGACATTAAGCTCCAAAATAGTTTTGGTTCAAACATATGTATATATGAAACTCCAAAAATCAAAAAGGTATTTTTCCAAAATGAAAACTCTTTTATAAAAACTCATCTAAATCTTGTGTGTGATTGTATATGATACTTGAGAAATCCACCAACTAATCTATCCTTTACATTTTATCTAAAAACAAAATCTTACTAAAAACAAACCTAGACACAAGTCTTCTCTTGAAGGTTTTCACTTAAAAATCTTCGTCTCCTTCTTGACTTGGTCCAAACCTTGATCCAATGAGCTAGACTCTTCTTGAGTACTTGATGTGGTCTTGATGCATAAGCTCTTGAATCAATACGTGCTAGCTCCAAAACTTGATTTTAAATCCTTTGTTGAAGCTAAATACCTACTAAGATCTTGATCACAAATCTGAAACTAAATAAATACAAGATTATTAGTACTATAACTACATGAGTTAATCATCATCAAAACTAGAGTGATGGGCTTTGGGCTAACAGCCATTTCCAGAGAGCAGAGTTCTCTGGACGGTCAACTGCCCAGTCGACCGGCCCACCAGCCCAGCCTGCGGCACGTCCTGTGCACGTCGGTCGACCGGACCGGTCGACCGACTTCTGCTTCGGTCGACCGGACCGGTCGACCGGCAGATAGCTAGGTCAAACAGTTATAGGGATTGAAAACTTGTCTTTTTACCTTGATTAAATCACATAAAATCCACAAAAATTAGTTCTTATAAGATCTTTGAAATACAAATATGTGTGAGTAAAATTCAACACATATTCTAAACAATTTGAACCATTTTTGTGTTCTTGAAAATTTACCTTAATCCAAAAACCGTATTTCCAAAAACTAAGATTTTGAAATGGAAAACCGTTTTCTCCAAAACTCATGCAAATATAAAAACAAGATATTGAAACAACTTTTAAGCATGTTGTATGTGAATAGAATCCAATATAGATGAAAGATATTATATCTATGTTTTTGACATGAAAACCAAGATCGGTTAAACCAAAAAATCAAAAACATGAAACTTTAAACTTGTGTGTATTGTGAACTTGAGCATATCAACACTATCTAATCTTTACAATAGATCTAAACAAAATCTTAAACTAAACAAACCGAGGTCTTCTTGTAGAACTCCTTCTCCAAGTTGACTCGATCTAAACACGATCCAACGAGCTTGACTCCAACCGAGTGCTAGATGTGAACTTGACGCTCGAGCTCTTGAATCATCATGTGAAAGCTCCAAAACACCTTTGTTGAAGCTAATCGCCTACTAATCACTTGATCAAATATCTGAAACTACATATCACAAGATTATTAGTAAATTATAACTACATGAGTTTAATCATCATCAAAACTAGAATGAAAGTCCTCTGGGCCAACAGAGACTAGTTCATTTGATTTGGTAACTATCTCTATACTCTATGATATGTTTATATTTATATGCTTTCACGCTTTCATATGGATGATTTTTAACATAATATGATTTTCGTGTTTATTATGGATAAATGCAATGTTTATTTGACTTGTGATATACATGTATAGTAATTGAGATACACTCATGTTCATATGAATTCATATTTTTTCGTGTTCTCAATAATTGTTTAGCAATAGTGTATATCCTTGTGTTAATATCACTTACATTTACTCTAAAGATCACTTTTGTTTTTGATGTTTTGTGCTTCATGTTTTGCTTACATATTTAAATGTAATTTTTATTAAAACTTGTGTTATACTTATACAAGTAGTGAGCTACACTTGATTTTATGTTTGAGTGGTTCATTGTTCATGTGTACTCATTACATGTATTTTGTATAACCTAGTTTTAATGATTCTTGCATTTACACTTGTATTCCTTATTTTGTACATATTTTCATAAAATATGTTTAGCTTTATGTATATGTAAATTTTGATCAAAACTATATGATTTATATGTTCTATTCTTAAATCACTATATTAAATGTCATATACTTTTTTGAGGCACCAATCTGAACTTGACCAACATCACATTCTTGATAGTTTGGCAAGTTATCCATTTCTTGAAATTGAACTTAAAGATGAATGTGAACCTATGCTTCAATTTAGCAATTCGAGTCCAATACTTGAATCAATATCGACTCCTACAGTGATACTTAAACTTATTAACGTTCTTGAGCCAGTTTTGATCCCATAACTCTTGAACTTGAATCGATCATTTCACCTATCACATTCCTGAAAGTACACCTAGATGGGGGTGAATAGGTGTAAAGCTAATCTAGTGACAAATAATGCGAAATTTAAAAAACTAATAGCAACACACAGTGTAACCAAAGAGTGTAGCCGAATTCCCGATGAAGGGCTCTGGACTATCTCCTCTAAATTTCTCTAAATAAGAGTTGAGGTGCTATATGAAGCTCTCTTGGTTAAACACAAGTATGAGCACACAATCAAACCAAGCATGTATAGATATGAACAATATGAATAATGCACAATGTAAGAGAGAGAGAGAGTTAGAGAAAGTGGATCAAACGCAAACACAAGGATATGTTTCGAGTTTCGAGCACCCAGCTCTACGTCCCCGCCTTCACACAGAAGGATTTCCACTATAGCGTCCACACAGGACTTCCCACACAAGGAACCTCCACGAGAATTTGGGCAAATACAACTTGGGAGTACACAACTACTCTCTCAACAAATACAACCTCTCACTAGAGGCAAGACACAAAGCCAACACAATATCAACCTCACAATTGAGGGATAGGCACAAAACCAAACCACCACAATCACCTCACACTTGAGGGATAAGGCACAGAGCCACCACTCCAATAATGACCTCTTCACTAAGAGGGATATCAACACAATCACCTCTCACTAGAGGGATATAACAAAGAAAGGAGGGTTTACAACACTCGATGATCTCAAAGACCACAAACCAATTCTTTCTCACAAAATAATGATCCTAATAGATAGGATAGATAGATAGCTCAAGTGTGAGAATATAAAGAGTTTGGAAATCAAAATCACAAAGAAAAACTCTAGCAAAAAACTCTAGATAGAAATGTAAATGAAGATCAAATTAATTTCCAAAGATTTTTCTTTTTCTTAATTTTTCCAACCCTTTGAAACAAATAAAGATTGATCTTTTAAACCCAAAAACTCTTTTAAAACTTGTAACTAAAATACTTAAGAAGATGATGATTTTTGCTCTTGAAATTCTTGTCTAAAATGAGCTCAAATGGGGGGTATTTATAGCCCCAAATGAAATTTGCCCGTTGGCAGCAGGAAAGGGCAATTTTGCCCTTCCGGCTGACCGCCCGGTCGACCGGCCTAATGGTCATTTTTATGACCGTTGTGCCTCCGGTCGACCGCCCGGTCGACCGGGACTGGATACAGAGAGCAGCAGCTCTCCGCCGGCCCACCAGCCCAGGCCGCGTGCACGTCCTGTGCACGTCGGTCGATCAGACCGGTCGACCGACTTCTGTTACGGTCGACCGGTCCGGTCGACCGGCAGACAGCCAGGTCAAACTTTTTAGGGATTAAAAACTTGGTTTTTGACTTCAATTAAATCCCATAAAATCACATAAATTCCACAAAGATCAGTTCTTATTAGATCTTTGAAATACAAATATGTGTGAAAAAAATTCAACACATATTTTAAACAATTTGAGCCATTTTTGTGTTCTTGAAAATTTGCCTTAAACCAAAAACTGTATTTTTCAAAACTTGAATTTTTGAAATGGAAAATCGTTTTCTCCAAAACTCATGGAAATACAAAAATATGATATTGAAACAACTTTTAAGCATGTTGTATATGGATAGAATCCAATATACATAAAAGATATTATATCTATGTTTTTTGACATGAAAACCAAGATCGGTTAAACTGAAAAACTAAAAATATGAAACTTGTGTGTGTATTGTGAACTTGAGCATATCAACACTATCTAATCTTTACAATGATCTAAACACAATCTTAAACTAAACAAACTGATGACTTCTTGTAGAACTCCTTCTCCAAGTCGACTTGATCCAAACATGATCCACCGAGCTTTACTCCAACAGAGTGCTAGATATGAACTTGACGCACGAGCTCTTGAATCATGTGAAAGCTCCAAAACAACTTTATTGAAGCTAATCACCTACTAATAACTTGATCAAATATCTGAAATTAAATATCACAAGATTATTAGTAAACTATAACTACATGAGTTAATCATCATCAAAACTAGAGTGAAAGGCCTCTAGGCCAATAATTCCTTTCGTGGACGAAAATTAAGATTCAATTTCATTACATTCATTTGAACTAGCCCAAAATTTTGATAACCACCTTGACATTTTAGCAAGTTATCATTTTCCCGAAATTGAACTTGAGCTTGAAAGTGATCCTGAACCTCAAGTTGGTAATTCCATTTCACCTTTTAATTCAATAATGACTCCGGTATCTTTACCAGATTTTTTTCTCTATTCCGGAGTCAACATTGAATCCTGTACCAGTATACCGTGAAATTGAATCACCAATATCTTATGATCACACTTATTGATGGGAAAAGTGTGTGAACATCAATTCTTTGGTTTGGACCCCATTTTTGAACCAATTTCGACTCCCCCTTTTGAATCTCGACTTGATCTGAGTCAAATTCCCGAGCCGATATCGGTTTTTATTCCTGTTTCATTTGAGTCCAAATCAATCATCTCCCAAAATCACACTTCATTGTTGGACAAGGATGTTGAAGAAAATGACTCAGTAATTATTTTTAAATTTGAAAATTAGATGGGGATAATTTTTTAAATAAGACCATTCACTCAATCATTCTTTTACTGGGTCGTATTAGAGAGGTCACTGGTGGGTTTCTGCAAGATCAATGATTTCTAAATTGGGCCGCATTTCGCGGACCAATTAGACTACCACCAGAACCACCACTATGAGATAATTTGTCCTTCCCTATTTTGTTTCATGCATATACACATTCACGTTGCATTGAGGATAATGCATGAGATAAGTGTGGGGGAGGATTTATTAACATAGTTAGTTTTGAATTTTCTTCTTTTACACTTCTTTTTAGAAATTTTTAGATTTTTCTTTTGTATAGAACTCTTTTTCTTTCTTTTAATAAATTTTTTGAAATAAGAGAAATAGTTTTGATTTATTTTTAAGAAAATTAAAATTATCTTAGGAATTTAGAAGACCTAAATTTATGAATTTTTAAACCAAGTTAAATTAATAGATCTTGTTTAAATTTTAGGATAAGAAAGTAAGATTGGAAACATAATTTGATCTTAATTTTTTTTGCCTTAGATATATGCACTTCACACTTACATAATTTTTGAGATTGAAACAAAGACTGAAAATGTCATAAAAAAATAAAATGATGATAATAAAAATCACTTATTGAAGTTGGGTATATATGCCTCAGGAAGCATGATTATTCACGCCTAAATCGGTAGACAAAAAACAAAATAATCTCTTTTAGTTTTATGGCCTTGTTTACTCGAGTCCTTAAGCCCGAGGAATATTTTCTCATCTGTAGCCCAAAAACTATCTGGTTTGGGAGTCACCGGTTAAAGGCTCACTACCCGAGTAAATAAGAAAACCTAAGAAAACTAAAAAAAAATAAATAAATAAATAAATTACAGAAATGAATGGCATGAAAGTTAGAGTCAATATCCCAATAATCTTCACAGTTCACAAAGTGCATATTTTTCTAAGAGTTTTATGAAAGATCAAAAAATCGATTCAATTTTAAATTCTTGCATTTAGTTTATAACAAGATTTGTATTTAGACTTAGTTTTGAAATCACCTAGAGGGGGCGGTGAATAGGTGATAAGGCTAATCTAATGAACTAAATGCGAAAATTAAAAACTAATAGCAACAACACTTAATGCAACCAACGAGTGTAGCCGAATTCCCGGTGAAGGGCTCTGGACTAACTCCTCTTGATTCCTCTGAATAAGAGTTGAGGCGCTATATAAAGCTCTCGTGGTTAAGCACAAGTGAGGCACACAAACACACAAGCATGTATTATGATATAGCAATATGAATCAATGCATAAAGTAATAGAGAGAGTAAGAGTCAATGGATCAAACACAAACAACAAGATTTGTTTCGAGGTTCGAGCACCCAGCTCTACATCCCCGCCTTCACCCAGAAGGATTTCGAATCCACTAACTTTGTCCACACAGGACTCCCACACAGGGAACCTCCACCAAGGATTTGGGGCAACTACAACCGGGAGTACACAACTCCTCTCTTTACAAGCACAACCTCTCACTAGAGGCTAAGGCACAAAGCCACCAATATCAATCACCTCACAACTTGAGGGATAAGCACAAAGCCAAATAAGGATCACCTCACACTAGAGGGATACAACCCAATTGCACAACCTCCTCTACACGAAGAGGGAAAGGCACAAAGCCAAGCAATGATAAGGGTTTACATCTTGGTAATCAAAAGACCACAAGCCAATTTCTTTTCCCACAAACAATGATCCTATAGAGAGGATAGGATAATAAGCTCAAGTGTGAGAAAAACCAAAGGAATGAAAAATAAATACTCAAAGAAAATCCTTGGGAAAAACTAGAAATAATGATGAAGAAGATAAACCAAAATCACTTTTCCTAAAAATCACTTTTCTTTGATTTTCCAAACCCTAGAAGAATACCAAATCAAATGTGAACTATAGAGCCCAAAAACTTCTTTTTGATTGCTACAAAAACACTAGAGAGTAGAAAAATTTTAGCTCAAAAATTCTTAGAGAAAATCCAATACAAATGGGGTATTTAAAGCCTCTTTAAAAATGTAGCCGTTGGCAGCAAATATGGCCAGATTTGACCTTCCGGTCGACCGGCCGGTCGACCGGCCAACGGTCAAATTTTGACCGTTGCCAACTATAGGTCGACCGCTCGGTCGACCGGCCCTGAACTAGAGAGCAACGACTCTCTGGCCGGTCGACCGCCCTGTCGACCGGAGCAACCCGAGAGTGGGTTGCTTTCAGTCGATCGACCAGCTCAAAGGGCAGGCTGCGTGCACATTTTGTGCACGTCGCTGGGTCCGGTCGACCGCCAGAGCCTGGCAGAAGGCTGTTTGGGACAGAAAAACTTGGTTTTTATTATTCTAAAAAATCGCATAAATTCCTTAAAAATCCACAAAAATAGTTTTAGCATAATGCATTGAAATACAAACTTGTGTGAAAAATTTCAACCCAAATTTCAAACTTTTTGAACCATTTTTGTGTTATGGAAATTTCGCCGAAAACAAAATCCATATTTTTCCAAACTTGGATTTTTCAAATGAAAATCGTTTTGTCCAAAACTCATCCAAATACAAAAACATGATACTTAAACACTTTGAAGCATGTTGCATATGGACCTAAGTCCAATATACATGAAACAAATATATAACCATGTTTTTTTTTGACTTTAAATACGAAAATATGTTTTGTTAAAATACCAAAACATCAAAACTCATGAATAGGCAAATCAAAATAAGTTTGTCTAAGATATGAAGCATGCATGTATATAGAACACATCTAATATACATTAAACCATGTAAACTTGTTTTGAATCTATCTATTCATGAAAACCAAGATCGGTTAACCAAAAACCGAAAACCAAAACATGAAAACTAGAAACACGTGTGTGTGTTGTGAACTTGAGCATACCACACTATCTAGTCTTTACAAATGGATCTAAACAAAAACTAAACTAGGTACCGAAGTCTTCTTGACGAACTCCGTCTTCAAGCCGACTCGATCCAAACCGTGATCCACCGAGCTTGACTCCAACGAGTGCTATGTATGATCTTTGACGCTCGGGCTCTTGAATCACCATGTGAAAGCTTCCAAACCATCTTTGTTGAAGCTAATCACCTACTAATATCTTGATTAGAGATCTGAAACTAAACATCACAAGATTATTAGTAAACATAACTACATGAGTTAATCATCATCAAAACTAGAGTGGAAGGCCTCTGGGCCAACAATCTCCCCCTTTTTGATGATGACAAAACTCATGGAGTTATATATGCATGGATTAAAGTTAAGCTTCAAAGAAGCCCCCTTAACTCATGCATAGCAATAAACAATAAATATATGCAATGAATATTAAACATGACAATGCATAAATATGCATAAAAACAAGCTTTTGATACCAAATACAAAACATGCTCTTGATACCAAACATGAAATGCATCAACATGCATAAAACAAGCTTTTAATACCAAAATAAATTATTTCTTCTTTTACCTAAACATGTTCTTAAATAATGTTCTTGATACCAATTAGAAGATAATCAATATAAAAATTCTTGATATCAATAAAACAAAAGCAATAATCCTTTTTGTAAATAAACAAATAAAAATCATGCATAGAAAAATCATGCATATAAACTCAAATATTAAATACTTCTCCCCCTTTTTATCAATCATCAACAAAGGGGTCTAAGTAAATAATAAAACATATTCTTCCAACATGATTCCAATTAAAAAAATGTCAATATAAGTGAATCATGATACCAATTGAAAGTGAACATAAATTTTTTTAAGAAATGTCAATTAAGGTAAATGAGGCATTGAAAACAAGTCTCAAAGAAACCAATCAAAATTTTGATACCAAGCTGAAAGATATATAGATAGTCTTGATTACCAATTCTTCTTGATACCAATGAAAGAAAATATTTTGATACCAATTTAAATTTACCAATTGAAATGAATAGATTAATAGATACCAATTGAAATATATGGATACCAATTGAAGATAATTTTTCATTAAGAGCATATGATACCAAATTAAAATCAATATTCATTTTTTTAATCATAAAGTATGGGAGTGAAAATCAAAGGTAAACAAAATACCAATTGAAAGATAAAATACGAATTTTCTCCCCCTTTATGAAATACCAAATAAAACGATGCATAAGCTTGTATAAATACAAATTAAAAACTAATCAATTGAAATATGATATGCATTAAAAATCAAGTTTTGGGTTATGCTAAGCTTGATTTTGCAAAACTAAAATTTGTGATATCCTTGAGCACAATTAAAGCATATATATGTATGAAAATTAGATACCAATCGAAATTGATACTATATGAAGAGTAAGCATACATATATAAAACATATATATGAGTATACAAAAAGAATGTCAATATTGATACCAATTGAAACAATCCAATGATACCAATTGAAAGCGTAATATGATCAAGTGTATAACTCATATTCCTATCCACCCATTTCATGCACATGTTTAAAAGAATTTTCAATATTAACATACAAGGCATGGTCGCCCAACCAACCGCCCTTAAATGAGAAGGGGTTTTCAAAAATAGGTTTGAAAATAGAGTACGTTTGAAAAACACTACCAAAGAGAAGAATACGAACTAGTTATATGAAAAAGTTGAAAACTAGCACGAAATCCTTCAAGCAAGGAATAAAACAAAACTATATTCCATAAAACATGAAAATCTTCAAAACAATTTAATCTTCAAGGCATATGTATGTTTTGACAAAACAAGAAGTATACATACATATCCCTAAACACAATTGAGTCCATAATAAAGATTTGCATGAAAAGCAAATGACTCAAGGGGTATACATGTATATCTTAAGATTTGGCAAAATAAACATAAACATGAAGTGAAAACACATGATCATAAAACATGTCCAAGATGGGGAATACAAGTCAAATGTATGAATCATCAAAACTAGGCTATACTAGTACATTTAACAAGCACAAATGAGCATTTAAGCACAAACATATAGAAGTCTATTTGAAGCTCACTAGATGTACAAGTATATATCCAAGTTTTAATGAAAACTAACATCCAAACATGTAAACAAATCATGAAGCATGAAACGAGACATAAATCAACATGATAAACATAAATATGATCATTATGTAAATGCACATGCATTAGATCCATGATATACATATTAGCTAAACAAATGTGAGAACACAAAATATGGGTCCATATTAAACATGGGTGTCTCAAATACTAATCATGCATATCATAAGTCTAATAATCATGGCATTTATCATACTAATCATGAAATAACAAAACATGCTAAACATGAATAATATGAAAGCATGTAAATATAAATGGGAGTTAGAGATAGTTACCAAACCCATGAGGGCAACTCTCCATATCTCCAAAATAATGGTGGTCCTCTCCACCAAACTCTCCTTGAAAGTGATGCATCCAAATAGTATTCTTTAAGCTCGGAACGCATCCACCTCAAGGCACCATTACTCTCACGTCATGCAAGAGCCCACACCTACATCAAATACAATAGGGGTGGTCTTTGGTACCCACACTCTTTTGGGTCCATGGGGGTTAGTACCTTTCCTAACCCAAATAAATTTAGTTGCTAAATTTACATTATGTATCTTATCATAGCAAAACTTAGCAAGGTGGCCCTTACGTCCACAATGTGTACAAGTGTACACATGAGCATACATAGTGTTGTGTACATGAACGTGCGAAGCATGTGTATGCCGTGGATGGTGTGCATGCATAGATAGAATTTGTTTCTTGCGAAACATGGATTCCAAACGTGTATGATTTATAGCACAATGGCTCAAAGTGGAGCCCAAACAATCCACACTCTTTTTAACAAACAAATATCATTATCATCCTAGAAGAAGAGGTGCATGCAATAGGTAAGCTAGGTGAAGCTACACTAGCATGGCAAACATGTGAATCTATATCAATTTTCAAAGATTCATTTTTCTTTAAACAAACTTCTAAATCCTTTGAAATTGAAGCAATTTTTATTTTCAAAGAATCATTCTCTTTTATAACACAATCAAGTTTTGAAGACAAGTTTTCATTTTTCTTCAAAATTATTTCACACTCATTTTTATTTTTCAAAAATTCATTTTCATTTAGGGCAAGATCTAGTTTAGACTTCAATGAATCCCTCTCATTAGAAATCTCCACTTTCTCTTGCAAAACAATCTCAATTTTAGTAGACAACTTTTTATTTTCTTCTTTTAAAACAAGACTATCCTTTTTCAAAAGTTTATATTTAGAAATCAAATTTTCACAATTTTTAGCAAGTTCATCATTCATGGCTTGTGCCTCTAAACACTCATTGCAATATGAATTAGAATTAGCATCTAGTTGAGATTCCGATTGTACCTCAAGGGAGTCATTCCCTTAGACCATGAAGCAATGTTCGTCGGACTTGTCTCTTCTAGATCTCCTTATCTTATCGAGAATCTTTGGTAGCTCGGGAGAAGTTAAAATGCTCCATACTGCAAAAGCCGAATCATAGTGAGAAAACACATGTAAATAATCTTTATGAAGAGATGCTCTAAGTGCCTTTAGGGCTATTGCATTGGCCTCTATATGCTTTCTATCACTAAGGTAGGATTCCTTGGTAATGGCAAGGTGAACCTTATATCCTAGAGCTTTCAAATGACAACTCATCATAACCTTCCAAATATCAAGTCTAGAGATATTAAACATGGGAGGGCTATCCATGAGAGCAAACTATATGTATGCAAGTGCAAATGCAAATGTAGATTAGCAAAACCAAGATCACACTCCTAGGTGGTTAAACCTAATATCAGGAGCGTAGGCTCTGATACCAATTGAAATCGCCTAGAGGGGGTGAATAGGTGATAAGGCTAATCTAATGAACTAAATGCGGAAATTAAAAACTAATAGCAACAACACTTAATGCAACCAACGAGTGTAGCCGAATTCCCGTGAAGGGCTCTGGACTAACTCCTCTTGATTCCTCTGAATAAGAGTTGAGGCGCTATATAAAGCTCTCGTGGTTAAGCACAAGTGAGGCACACAAACACACAAGCATGTATTATGATATAGCAATATGAATCAATGCATAAAGTAATAGAGAGAGTAAGAGTCAATGGATCAAACGCAAATAACAAGATTTGTTTCGAGGTTCGAGCACCCATCTCTACATCCCCGCCTTCACCCAGAAGGATTTCGAATCCACTAACTTTGTCCACACAGGACTCCCACACAGGGAACCTCCACCGAGGATTTGGGGCAACTACAACCAGGAGTACACAACTCCTCTCTTTACAAGCACAACCTCTCACTAGAGGCTAAGGCACAAAGCCACCAATATCAATCACCTCACAACTTGAGGGAAAAGCACAAAGCCAAATAAGGATCACCTCACACTAGAGGGATACAACCCAATTGCACAACCTCCTCTACACCAAGAGGGAAAGGCACAAAGCCAAGCAATGATAAGGGTTTACAACTTGGTAATCAAAAGACCACAAGCCGATTTCCTTTCCCACAAACAATGATCCTATAGAGGATAGGATAATAAGCTCAAGTGTGAGAAAACCAAAGGAATGGAAAATAAATACTCAAAGAAAATCCTTGGAAAAAACTAGAAATAATGATGAAGAAGATAAACCAAAATCACTTTTCCCAAAAACCACTTTTCTTTGATTTTCCAAACCCTAGAAGAATACCAAATCAAATGTGAACTATAGAGCTGTAGGCTGTCTAAAAATCATTAAAAGACAAGTCATCAAAAAGCAGAACTCCAGACGCAGAGCTAGTCTCAGCATCACTGCAGCTCTAAGGCGCGAGGGTCGAAACCCGCGTCTCGGCGGTCCCACTGCAGCACCAAGGCGCGAGGGTCGAAACCCGCGTCTCAGCCCTACTGCAGCACCAAGGCGCGAGGGCTGAAACCCGCGTCTCAGCCCCACTGCAGCACCAAGGCGCGAGGGTCAAAACCCGCGTCTCAGTTATAACTGCCCTCGTTATAGGGTCAATCACTACCCACATAATGAGGAAGTTAACCCCCATTGTGAAGTGTTTTTAGGGGGCACGTTCACCCCTGAAACCTCTATAAGTAGCCTCACTTGCTATTGAGAAGGGGGGATTAGATAATTCGGAGAGAAGAATTTGACTTGTGAGCTGCCACAAGAAAGGAAAGAGAGTTCAACTCTTCAAGCAACTTACTGCGTATAAGCCAATCTTTGCATATAATCTCTTTGAGATTCCTGGTCAATTAGGAGCTGTGTCACTCCATCGACCATCCAAAGAGAAGATCCCCAAGAGTTCTTGACGTTCACTCGGTCAACGGAAAATAAGATTCACTTTCCACCGCCACCTAAAGAACCCAGCATAAACAAAGGAGAGATTCAAGTCTCAACATCTTCCCTTTCTTGTAATTGGAGTGTAAATCCATTGTAATCTTTCAATTGATTTAAGAAAATTTTACAAGGAACCCTATTCTCCCATCAAACAAGAGATGGCGACTCCGCTGGGGACTACTTTCTCCACTGACGAGCAAGTGGTGGCACAAGGTGACGTCATCTACATGGGAAAAACGGTCGAATCACTCATCGTGAAATTCGACCAAGCAAACTATGAAGAGTTCCTTTCTTCCGGCTCCAAGAGCCCAAAGGCCCGGGCCTACCGCAGGGTCTCTACAGGGATTTGCCCTGAAGTCCGCTCTGAGATCCTCTCAGACGCGACTGTTGTGAAGGATGTCATGGCTAATCGCGTCATCCGTAACGCTCGCGTCAACGTCTCTCAGGAAACCCGCGTGGTTAACCTTCCTGATGTCCAGCCAGTCTATCCTCTTCCTCAGCACCAGGTCGTCGGGTGTTCCCTTCAACCTCCACGACGTAACCGAAATGCTGAACGGCGGCAGAGAAGGCGTGCGCGTCAACTACAGTTGGAACAACTGATTGTCCAACAGAGGTAGGACGTGAGGTCTAGACCAGCGTCTCTTCTGTACCACATCCGACACGTGAAGTCTGCATTTGGCAGCCCAAACGTGAGGTTCACCAGGCTGGCTCTTCTGAAGCCCCACTCCCCAAACGCCAACGCGAAGCTCGCCAAGCACAAGAGGCACGCGCCTCTAGGCACGAGGCCCAGCAGCCCTGCATTTCTCAAGCGTCTCTGTTCAGACACAATAATCAGCAACGCGAGAGCTGCGTCTCTTATTAGCAGAGACGCCAGACTCGCGTTTCGAAGCCACGACGCAAGAACTGCGTCTCAGAACCTTGCAACTCAGCTGTGCGAAGCAAGGATGTCTCCCGTCCTCAGCATTGCGAGGCCAATCTCTTTGATCCCCCTCCCACGGATCTAAGGGATTATTTGACAAGGAAGAGAAGTGCTAATCGAATCACTTCGTCATGTTGCTGCGAACGGCTTATCACAATGCTCTCTCAATGCCGTTGCAGTTCGGGTGCAAACCAGCAGTCTCTAACTAGACAGCTGACCTTGATTCCCCGATCAGCTAAAAGAAATCATTCCCACAGGAGGAGGATTTTCTCTGATGCTGAATATCCTGAGCTCACTGCAAACATGATAAGCAGGAGTAGGGGAAAGCAACCTGCGGTCAGCTCTGATGAGTCTGACACCGAACCGGAAGGAGTGTATCGACACACTAACACCCGGACTGGGGCAATCCCCCCGATTGACTACAATGCCTTAGCTCGGGGCGTTAAGGTAAATGACTCGCATTCCACTATTGCAGAGTCACAGCTTCAAACTCTTCTATAGAGAAAGAGGCCTTTATATATATGACAAGCACTTCTGAGGAGACAGCTAGGCGCTTGAAGCAGCAAGCCCAGGTCCAGAAGGAACAATTCAAGATGATTCGTGTCCAGCAAGAATCTATCGATTCCCTCAAGCAGATGTTGGAACAGTTGCTTGAAGACAAGAGGAAATCAACCGACAAAGCCTCCTCTAAAAAGTCTAAAGGCAAACGAAAGGAGAGAGAAAGCTCATCTTCTGTACATATAGAGGAGAAAGAGCAGCCTACTTTTGGTTCGTCTAAATCCTCGTCGCAAGGAAAAGACGACCGAGACCAGGGAAGGGTTCATTCTAAAAGAATGAGTCAATTGGAGCAACGTCTTGAGGCCCTTACCAACCGGAAAGGCCTGCAAGAAGCAGGAGTGGTTCGGCCATATTTGACCGAGTGGGACCCTGTTCCACACCCTCCCAAGTTCAAGGCTCCGACCCTCCAAGCATTTGATGGGAAAGGTTCACCGAACCAACATATCTTCTACTTTAAGTCTCAAACAGGGAATGTGGTAGATAACGATGCCATCCTGGCACGTTTGTTCATCGGCACCCTAAAAGGGCTTGCCTTTGAATGGTTCATGAAGCTCCCAGAAGGCTCCATTAAGAATTGGGGCGATTTGGAGAAGCTCTTCCTAACGCGTTTCTTTGAAGACGACTCAGAGGTCATAATGCCTACTCTTTTGGCCACAAAGCAGCGAAAGGGAGAGTCCGTCAAATCATTCGTAGAAAGATTTCAGAATGTAGCACTCCGATGTCCAAGCGGTATGACCCAGGTCACCCTGGTGGAAACATGCTGCCACAATCTACAAACTTCGCTCCTTGCCCAAATAGGAGTTGCCGAAAGCCGCACCTGGAAACAATTGATCCAGCAAGGTAAACAGGCTGAAGAAATTGTCGCCCGAGTTAGGGCAGAAGAAAACAAACCCAGACCTAAGAGGTCGATAAGGCGTGCGCCAGACACATCCCTCCAAGTGAAAAGGAAGGATAACTTGGCGATAGAGACCAAGTCCCCCGTCAAACCTCAACCGGTCAAGGAAAGTGGCTCTTCAAGCCAACCACGTGCCAGCAAGCAGTATTCCTTCAAGGACGAACATGTCGACTCGCTCTTCAAGTTACTTAACAAGAGCAACAGACTGAAGCTTCCTGAAGCCAGACGCCCTGAAGAAGTCGGTAAAACCGATAGTCCCAACTACTGCTTGTATCATAGGATGCAGGGACACCCCACCAAGAGTTGTTATATCTTCAAAGACATCCTTCAGGCTCTGATTGACGCAGAGGTATTAAAACTCCGTCCAGAGCAGAAGAAGGTGACAGCCAATATGACGTCATTTCTCTAGTTTGGAAGACAACCTCCAACACCCTCTGGAGTAGTCCCTGTCCCAAGAGGGTAGCTAAGGATGGTCAACATAGACCCTCACCAGCAGCAAGAGAAGGGCCTTGTACCTGTTCCCACACCTCGGGGAGAAGTCATGTGGGTTCATCCCGACCTTGTGGACGGCCAGCAATGGACCACTGTGACCAGCAGAAAGTCTAAAGGCAAAGCTAAAGCTTCATCCTGTAATGTGGTATGTGCTTCTTCTGGAAGTGGAGACTGATGTTCCCTCGCTGACTGATTCAGAAGAGGAAACAATAGCTCTGGCCACAGAACCCAACCAACTTGTGGCGGAAACCCGTTCGGGTCAGTCATATTTGAAAAAGTATGACGAAATGGCGGCAACTCCCCCAAAACCCGCTACAGAGTCAGCCAAGCCCTCCACAAAACAACCCGTGGAGAGACAGAAGAGCTTCGGTTTTCCAAAGTTCTCTCGAAAGACATCGCGGAAGGATCCACAGCACCTTCCGCTTTGATGTCCTGACTCATTGGCCAATATCCCGACCCGAATTACTCTTTATGAGCTCCTCCGGCTATCGAAGTCAACCAGAGAAGCTTTACAAGAGGCCCTAGCTAATGCTGAGGTTTTCATGACCCAAGTGCCGATTGGACCATAGGAGGAAGATGTAGAGGATTGCCTCCATGCCTCCCAAAATGCTCCCTGCATCACCTTCACAGCAGATGATATGCAGGTCAAAGGGAAACATGATCGACCCCTGTACTTCACAGGGTATATTGGTTCATCTGAAGTAAGCCGCATTCAGGTGGATCCCGGGTCCGCATTGAGCATTATGTCTCGCGGGTCATGCAACATCTAGGGATTCCTACTCACCGTTTGAGCGCTACCCAGACTACCATTTACGGATTCAATGCCAATGGTACCCGTCCAATGGGGAAGATCAAGCTCAAATGCCAGATCGGGGACTTAAAGTCGGAAGTGACATGCTACGTAATCGATGCCGACACTTCCTACAATTTGTTGCTGGGACGACCATGGATTCATCGTAATTCTATCTTCCCTCCACCCTCCACCAAGTCATGAAATACATCAACGGGAGTGGAAAGGTTCGAACGTTGATTGCCGAAAGACATCCGTTCAAGGGAGTCGAGAATTATTTCACAGATTCCCTCCTGTACCAAGACTTCGTGGAAACAGATGAAATCCCGCAACCAGAGGAGCCAGACTCTAGTAATGAAGCCGACACCGAGCCAGAAAAAGAAGAGTGCATGTGAGAACTAGATCCACTTGTAACAAACATTAAAAAGCTCAATGTTGATAACACCGCCGATGATATAGGCGGATGGTATATTAATGAAGAATTAGATTTGGCTTATTTCTCTGTGTTCGCTTCTGATTCAGTGCCGTCAGACACTAGTACCGAAGTGGATGATGACCTCTGGTCAGCAATGGATGCTTTGACATCATTGCATGTACCAGTGAAATCGTCCTTCGAAACATACCGAGATGCCGGTAATGCACAAGAATCAATATTCATGGTTCCAGCGAGACGGAAAGGCCAAAAACCAATTCTTTTTGGGCGAATTAAGTCCGAACCAATGTCCCGTGAAGAATCAGAAAGCGAGAAGGAACCCCTCAGTTCGGTCATTATGAGCCAAATGCACTCAGAATGATGGAAAGCATGGGGTATGATCTGACAAACGGTCCAGGGTTGAAATTCGGTAAAGGAAGGAGAACACTACTCCGATCTGTTGTGCCAAAAGGGAAAACCCCTGATTATTATCATCAGACTCGCAGGGGGTTGGGCTATGTGTCAACCCCGATCCCATCAGCCTCTGACTCTGAAGAGTCATTAGGCCATGATTACTCATCGGGTACGTCATCGTGGGAGTCAGATATTAGTGTCGGTAACATCTTCGAAGAACTTTCAGTAAATATGATTTCAACAAGCCACCTGGAAGACGGAGATGAAGAAATGATCCAATCTGATACAGATCCTTGGATCAAGCATTTAAATGCTCTTTTGGATACTCGCTTTGAACAGCGCGAGCCACCCACAGAAGATAAGGTTGTTCAGATCAATCTAGGAGATGAGGCTAATCCTAAGCCCATCTTTATAAGCGAAGGCCTGTCACCTTCTGAGAAAAAGGATCTAATATCTCTTGTACAAGAATATATAGATGTCTTCGCCTGGAATTGCGAGGACATGCCTGGACTTGATCCTCGAGGGGCTATGCAGCGCCTCAATATTAATACGGGCGTAAAGCTTGTCAAACAACAACAGCGACGGTTCCGTCTAGAAGTAATGGAGGCCATTCCATCAGAAGTCAGAAAACTTATAGACTCTGGCTTCATTAGGGAAGAACAACATCCTGATTGGGTAGCCAACATCGTCCCCGTTGCTAAAAAGAACGGAAAGATCCGAATCTACATTGATTTTCGTGATCTGAACGAGGCTTGTCCTAAGGAGGAATTCCCACTGCCTATCACAGATGTCATGATTGACAATACGTGTGGATTCGAGCGAATGTCCTTCATGGATGGATTTTCAAGATATAATCAAATCAAAATGTATCCAGACGACAAAAAACATACCTCTTTCAGGACACCACTGGGGGATACTGCTACACCGTCATGCCCTTCGGACTAAAGAATGCAGGGGTAACATATCAAAGGGCTATGAATGTCATTTTTCACGAGCACATGCGCAAAACGGTGGAATGCTATGTTGACGACATCGCAGTAAAAAGCCGCGCTAAAGGTGATCATATAACTGATTTAAAGGTTGTCTTTGACATCATGCGGGCCCATCAATTGAAGATGAACCCCACCAAATCCTTCCTGGGGGTGGCCAGTGGCAAATTCCTAGGATTTGTCGTAACCTCCACGGGGATTCATGTGGATCCGGAAAAGATTCGCGCTATCCAGGAAATGCAACCTCCGAGAAACCTCAAGGAGCTCAGGGGATTGCAAGGACGATTGGCGTACATCCGAATGTTCATCTCAAATCTCTCCGGAAGATGCCAACCCTTTACCAAATTAATGAAGAAGGGTGTTTCGTTCATTTGGGACAACGCTTGCCAGCAAGCATTTGAGGAAATTAAACAGTACCTCACACAACCACCAGTCCTTGCAGCTCCGGTGTCAAAAAAACCTTTCCTGATATACGTCCGAGCGATGGATCATTCTTTAGGGGCTTTATTAGCTCAGAACGATGATCAAGGACGAGAGCAAGCGATCTACTACTTGAGTAGAACAATGATCGGGGCCGAACACTGGTACAACCTGATCGTGAAGGAATGTCTGGCATTAGTGTTCGCTGTTCAGAAAATGTGACACTATTTGGTAGGCCAAACTATAAATGTCATATCAAAAGTCAACCCCTTGAGGTTACTCATGACGAAGCCTTCATCGTTAAACGGCCGACTGGCAAAATGGGCCATATTGCTATCCCAATATGAAATGCACTTTTTACCACAAAAAGCCTTGAAGGGACAAGCGGTGGCGGATTTCCTGGCTGAGCATCCAGATCCGAGGGCAGCCAAACTTTATGAGGATCTCCCAGATGAGCTCGTTGAAGTCTGCTTGACCCAGACATCTTTCGAAAGGCAAGTGTGGCAACTTTTCTTTGACGGTGCATCGAGAACAAGCCCAAAAGGACATATAGTAGCGGGAGTAGGGGTAGTACTCGTATCCCCACAGAACTATGTGATTCCTCGAGCCGTCTCATTAACCGAGCCTTGTTCCAACAATGTAGCGGAGTACAATGCCCTCTTGATTGGGATGCAACTCGCCGATCAAATTGGCGTTAAAAATCTCGAGGCATATGGTGACTCTAAACTTATCGTCAGCCAAGTTCGCGAGGAGTACGAAGTCAGACATGAAGATTTAGTACCCAATTACAACGCAACTGTCCACATGGCCGAGAGGTTTACAAACTTTTACATTGACCATGCACCACGCAAGCAAAATGCGCATGCAGATGCAATGGCGTCCCTCGCTGCCTCCTTAGCTCTTCCAGCTGGAGCGGTAGAGAAAATATTTGTCCACAGCCACGACCTGTATTGCCCGAGAATTGCTCCTGAGGATCACCAGAAGCCAACGGGAGATCGTCAAGTCAAAGAAGCTCTCGAATTGTCAACCGGTCCAGAGCCAAGACTGGCGATTCCCTTACATCGATTATGTCTTGTACGGCATCCTGCCTGAGGACACCAAAGAAGCAGCTGCCATTAGAAGGAAAGCTCCCAAATTCTACTATAATACGATCACACGAACATTGTATCGTCGATCGCATGACGGGATCTTGCTTCGCTGCTTATCGCAAAAAGAAGCATAAGAGGTATTGAAAGAAGCCCATGACGGCATGTGTGGAGCCCATCAACCTGGCCCAAAACTTGCAAATGACTCCAAAGGTTGGGGTATTACTGGCCCAAGATGATCGCTGACTCCATTACTTATGCCAAAAGATGTCACGCCTGCCAAGTGCATGGTGATTTCATCCATCAAGCCCCAGGGTACCTTCACTCTACGACTTCTACATGGCCATTTGAGATGTGGGGGATGGATGTAGTTGGCCCTATCAGCCCACCATCATCAAAAGGACATCGGTTTATTTTAGCCATAACCGACTACTTCTCCAAATGGGCTGAGGCCATTCCTTTGAAGGAGGTAAAGTCATCTGATGTGATCAAATTCATTAAACATCATGTCATTTACTGTTTTGTTGTACCTCGGCGAATCGTCCATGACAATGGACCCCAGTTCATCAGTCAGGCTTTCCAGAGGTTCTGCGCTAAGTACAGAATCCAGAGTGTGTCCTCAACGGCATACTACCCCGCCGCTAATGGTCTCGCAGAAGCTTTCAACAAAACCATCGGCAAACTTTTCAAGAAATTCGTCTCAAAAAGTCAGCGTGACTGGGACGACAAGCTAGGTGAATGCTTATGGGCCTATCGCACAACTGTTCGAACCCCAACTAAAGCTACGCCATTTTTTTTGGTATATGGGTGTGAAGTCGTGCTTCCACTGGAAATATAAATTCCATCTCTACGCGTCGCCTTGACAGCAGAAATGACAAAGGAGGAGAAGCATCGACTGCGACTCAAGAATTGGAAGCCTTAGAGGGTAAACGTCTGCAGGCCCAACAACAGATCGAGCTCTACCAAGCCCGAATTACCAGAGCCTTCAACAAGAAAGTTAAAGTGTGAACTTTCAAGAAAGGCGACCTCGTCTTAGCCGTCAGAAGACCTATGGTGATGACACATAAGATAAAAGGAAAATTCAGCCCAAATGGGAAGGACCATTTGTAGTAGAGTCAGTCTACTCAAATGGATCATTTCGCCTCATAACTTCAAATGGCGATACACTCATGATGCCGATCAATGGCAGGTTCCTGAAGAAGTACTATCCTTAATAGTACTCCTCCGCCGATCAAGTTAAAAGTATACCTCTGATCAAAGCTCCAGCTCCAAGAAAACTTTCTTTCCTTTATTAGGTGACATCACGATAGATCGGTGACAAGCTAATCGGGCACTGATTGTACAGTGATGCATGATGTAAATATTGATAAAGAAATGAAAGGCGAAACTTGGGTTCTAATATTGCTATCTTCATTAACGTTCGACGCCTCCGACGGCTAAGGACAGAGGAAAATGTTGGCTTCTAAGCCCAACATAAGTCTTCGACAACTCACCATGCTGAGGGGAATAGCATGGCTAGCCCAACTCAAACGGTAGGTTGTAAAGGTGTAAATCACCAAGAGGGGGGGGGTGAATAGGTGATGGCTAATCTAATGGTCACTAAATGCGGAATTAAAACTTATATGATGCAAACTAAAACTTATTACACTAAACACCAAGTTTAACACAAGAGTGTTGCCGAATTCCCCGTGAAGGGCTCTGGACAAACTCCTCAAGATTCCTCTAAATAAGAGTTGAGGTGCCGCGTTGGCTCTCTTGGTTGAATACAAGTGTTAGCAAACTGCCCCAAGCATATACAATAAAGCACACAATGAATATCAAGCATATAAAGATAAACACAATAATAGCATGCAAGATATAAACAAGAAGATAGAGAGAGAGTGAACAATCGCAAACACAAGGGATTTGTTTCGAGGTTCGAGCACACTTGCTCTACATCCCCGCCATCGACACTACGAAGGATTTCCACTAAAATCGATCCCACCGGATCACTCCTCGGTGCCGTAACACCTACAAGCTCTCGGACTCCCTAGTCCCGTACACACCGCAAGCTCTCTAGCTCGCCGAGGTCGCACCTCAAACACCGAGTTCCCACTAGAACCCGAAACAATGCGAACACACACGTCCGCCTCCTCAAAGCAAAGAAAGAAGTCTTTGGTGATCACAACACTTTGATCACCTAAAAACAATCTCACAAGAACACTCCTATAGGATGAATATATCAATGGATAGCTCAAGTGTTTGTGAGAAAAACAAGGATGGAATTTGTGGAAGAAAACTCAAGAAATTACTTTAAAAACACTCTTGGTAAACTCCCCTTTTGATTGGAAATATTTGCTCTTAATCAAGTGGAGGAAAACCTTTAAATAGTCTAGGAAAAACTAGTGAAAACCACTTGAAAAATCTTTGAGAAAACAACCCCCAAATGCCCCAATTTATAGAGCTAGAAAAACTAGCCGTTTGGGAGCCAGATGGCCTGACGGTCGACCGCCCGGTCGATCGCCAACGGTCAGATTTCTGACCGTTGGGGCAGCGGCCCGGTCGACCGAACCTCTGGAACAGAGAGCAGACTCTCTGCCGGTCGACCGGTCCAGTCGACCGGGGCTTTCCAGAGAGCAAAGCTCTCTGGACGGTCGACCGTTCCGGTCGACCGGCCCTCCAGCCAGATACTGGCGTGCACGCTGTGCACGTCGGTCGACCGAGACGGTCGGCCGACTTCAAACTTCGGTCGACCGTCCCAGTCGACCGGCTGAAGCCAGGTCAGGGATTTTAGGGAAAGAAAACTTGGTCATTTTGGCTCAATAAAAATCCCATAAGATTACTAAAAATCTACAAAAATAGTTTTACCAATATACTTTGATAAACAAACATGCTTGCACAAAATCAAGGCATGTTACAAATAATTTAGACTATTTCTGTAACTTGAAATTTTGGCTAAAAACGAAAACTGTATTTTTCCAAAATTGATTTTTCCAAAACTTATTTTTCCAAACTTCTCCAAAATACAAAAACAAGATATTCTAAACTCATTTAAAGCATAGTGTGTATGGATATGATCCACTACACAAACATGGTGAAATATCTATGTTTTTGACATTAAGCTCTAAATACGGTTTTGGTTAAAGACATGCATATTTGAATACCAAAAAAAAAAACGGTATTTTTCAAAAAGAAAACTCTATTGTATTTTTTCAAAATAAAAATTCTTTTATGAAAACATAACTAAATCAAGAGTGTGTGTGTGTATATACTTGAGCAATCCACCAACTATTCTATCATTTACATTTTATCTAAAAACAAAATCTTACAAAAACAAACCTAGACACAAGTCTTCATCTTCTTGAAGTCTTCACTTGAAGTCTTCTCATCTTCTTGACTCGATCCAAACTCGATCCAAAGAGCTAGACTTCTCTTGAGTACTTGATGTGGTCTTGATGCACAAGCTCTTGAATTAAATCGTGTTAGCTCCAAAACTTGACTTTAAATCCTTTGTTGAAGCTACACACCTACTAAGATCTTGATCATGAATCTGAGACTAAATAAACACAAGATCATTAGTACTATAACTACATGAGTTAATCATCATCAAAACTAGAGTGATGGGCCTTTGGGCCAACAATCTCCCCCTTTTTGATGATGACAAAACTCATGAAGTTATATATGCATGGATTAAAGTAAAGCTCCTAAGAAGCTCCCCCTTAACTCATGCATCACAATAAATAAATAAATATGCAATGAAGCACATAAATATGTATGCAAATGTATGGAGATAAACATGCCAATCAAGCATAAAACACATCAAATTCTTTTTCTCCTATTTGCAAAACAAAATATATATGCATAAACATAAATACTTCTCCCCCTTTATGAATAAAGCAAGGAAAACATGCATATAAACAAAAATACTTCTCCAATACTTCTCCCCCTTTTTGTCAATCATCAACAAAGGGGTTAAAGTAAAAACAAAATCAACAAATTTTTCTCCCCCTTTTTGTTCGAAACAAAGAATCAATAAAGGGGTAAACTTAAACAAATCAATAAAAGGTTATATGCGATATACATTCATGAAGAGGAAGACGCTAAGTTAGCTTCCCTATATATATGCATTACATGAAGAAGGGATGACAAGCCCTAATTCACATAACACATAATCTGTAATGCATAAGAGGAGATGTGAAGCTCCCCCTACACACGTGTACCGCATAAAGAAGAGTTGTCAAGCTCCTCAATATAAGATACACTCAACATGAATCTATATGTAGAAGAGATGTTAAGCTCTCCTTGCATATATGCAATACAAATCAAAACATTTTTAAATGTTTCTTATTAAAAACAAATTTTGAGAATTCTTAGAAAATCAAATTTTAAGATATCTTATAAACAAAATTTTAAAGATACCAATTGTAGTCAAATTTTAAGATACCAATGTAAATAAACATTACAATTTTGGAATTTTCTTAAATAGGTAAAACATCTTGATATCAATTGAAATTTATAATAAATTTGAAACATATTGATACCAATTTAAAAAACAATGATCAATTTTCTTATAAGCTTATGCATTATTATAAAAATATCAATTGAAAAACAAGATTTGAAGTAATCTTAGCATAAGCAAACTTTGTGCTTTTTAAATATGTAAATCGATTGTAAAGCAAGCACACTAAAGTCATATATATGTATGAGAAATGATAATATGAATAGAAATTGATATAAGTTGAAATGAAGCATACATATATAGGAAACAAAATATGAGTATATACAAAATGAAAATACCAATTGAGATCAAGTATATAACTCATAACTACCAAATGAAGAATAATAACTAGTTAAAATAATTTTAAAAAACTAGTTAAAGATCCTTCAAAAACATGAAATCAAATCATATGTTTTTCATGAATCATACCAAATACACAAAAGTTGACACTCAAAATCGATAAAGCTCAAAAATATGTTCATGAAACAAGGTCATGACAAAACAAATGAAGTGTGAGTGTACAATAATCATGTAAATAGCAATTTCATGAAAATAGTCAATAAGGCTCAAAGCAAATATCATTTTATCAAACAAAATAAAATGAAAAATCATTTTCATTGAAACATAACTTCTAGGTATATGTATGATTTATCCAAAACTAACAATATGCATACATATCCCAAACATAAAAAAAGAGTCTATGATATAATTTGCATGAAGGCAAGAGACTCAAAAAGGGTATACATGTATATTTATTAGATTTGAATAAAAATGCATATACATGAAGTAAAACATGAAAATAGGCAAAACAAGTGTAAATGAGAGAATCATCAAAACTAGGCTATACATGTGCATATAGTGAGTACAAATGAACAATGAAGTGCAAACATATATGAATCAATTTGTTGCTCACTACTTGTACATGTATAAATCCAAGTTTTAATAAAAACTACATTTAAACTAGTATTCACCACATGAAGCACAAAACAACTAAAACATGAACATGCTAAAAATATCATAAATGAACAAAGCATGCACATTAAATTAGGAGTTTAGAGATAGTTACCAAACCAAAGAACTATGCTCTAAGTCTCCAAAACATGGTGGTTGTCCCACCAAACCTCCTTGATAGTGGTGCATCAAATATGTGTCCATCAGGTCCATGTGCATCCACCATCAAGGCACCTTCCCTCTCACGTTTTGTGAGAGCCCGCACCTATATCAAATACACAAGGTGGGGATTTTGGTACCCATTTTTTCTTGGGTCCTTGTGGGTTAGCTTTGTAAGGAACCCAAAAATTTTTATTATTAGCAAAATTTAAATGATGTATCTTATCAAAACAAAACTTTGCTAAATGGCCTTTGCGACCACAATGTGTACATTTATACACTCTAGGATGCATATGAGTGTGGGTATGGTCATGACGTGCAAAATGTGCATATGCATGATGATGTGCAGTTACATGTGGAACTTGTTTCTTTGAAAACAAGTTTCCAATCTCTTATGATTAAATGCACATGTGCTCAAAGTTGAGCTCAAACAATTAATTTTATTTTTTAAAAATTTAATCTCACTATTACCAATGGTGGCGTGTAAAGCATGGTGAGAATGAGAATCATTTTTCTTATTTTTAGAAACTTTTTCCTTCTCTTTTTCAATCATTTTTCTTTTTAAAGAAGTGTTTTCTTGAAAAGCAACTTCTTTTTGTTTTCCACCAAAACAATTTTATTTTTCAAATTAGTGTTTCCTTCACAAAGATCACTTAATTTAGAAAGCAAAGAAACATTTTCATTTTTTAAAATTTCATTTTCTTTTTCAAAACATGTAATCTTATTTTCTAATGAATCTTTTTCTTTAAGCATGCAATCAAATTTCTTTTCAAATTTTTGTTATCTTTCTTAAGCAATTCATATTTTTCTAAGAGTTGTTGACAAAAAGATGCAAGTTCATTATATGGCATATCAACATCCTCTTCTACATCGGACTCGGTAGTTACCTCAAGGGGGTTATCCCCTTGGACCATGTAGCACATGTTGGAGGTGTCACTTCCAACACCCGAGTCGCTCCCGCATAATATAGATCTTTTTCGCCAAGGGAGATGGGGGTGTTCCATGCTACAAAAGCCGAATCAATATTAGAAACCCTAGATAAATAATCATCATTTAGGGTTGATTTTATAGCATGAAGGGCTTTTGCATTAGCCTGAAAATTATTGCCATTTAAACAATATGAATTTTTAGTGATGGCAAGATAAACATAAATGCCTAGGGCCTTGAGGTACAAGGACATCTTCACCTTCTATATATGGATGTTAAGAATGTCAAAAGTGGGAGGTGACATGAAATCCATGGTGTGTGTACAAAATATTGTGATTAGCCTAAAAATGAGGATCTTTAACTCTAGGTTGTAAGACCCAAATCAAGAGCACTTGGCTCTGATACCAATTGTAAATCACCTAGAGGGGGGGTGAATAGGTGATGGCTAATCTAATGGTCACTAAATGCGGAATTAAAACTTATATGATGCAAACTAAAACTTATTACACTAAACACCAAGTTTAACACAAGAGTGTTGCCGAATTTCCCGTGAAGGGCTCTGGACAAACTCCTAAAGATTCCTCTAAATAAGAGTTGAGGTGCCGCGTTGGCTCTCTTGGTTGAATACAAGTGTTAGCAACCAGTCCCCAAGCATATACAATAAAGCACACAATGAATATCAAGCATATAAAGATAAACACAATAATAGCATGCAAGATATAAATAAGGAGATAGAGAGAGAGTGAGCAATCGCAAACACATGGGATTTGTTTCGAGGTTCGAGCACACTTGCTCTACATCCCCGCCTTCGACACTACGAAGGATTTCCACTAAAATTGATCCCACTGGATCACTCCTCGGTGCCGCAACACCTACAAGCTCTCGGACTCCCTAGTCCCGTACACACCGCAAGCTCTCTAGCTCGCCGAGGTCGCACCTCAAACACCGAGTTCCCACTAGAACCCGAAACAATGCGAACACACACGTCCGCCTCCTCAAAGCAAAGAAAGAAGTCTTTGGTGATCACAACATTTTGATCACCTAAAAACAATCTCACAAGAACACTCCTCAAAGCATACTGTCTGTCAGTCGACCGGTCCGGTCGACCGGGGCTTTCCAGAGAGCAAAGCTCTCTAGACGATCGACCGTTCCGGTCGACCGGCCCTCCAGCCAGATACTGGCATGCACACTGTGCACGTCGGTCGACCGAGACGGTCGGCCGACTTCAAGCTTCGTTCGACCGTCCCGGTCGACCGGCTGAAGCCAGGTCAGGGATTTTAGGGAAAGAAAACTTGGTCATTTTGGCTCAATAAAAATCTCATAAAATTACTAAAAATCTACAAAAATAGTTTTACCAATATACTTTGATAAAAAATGTGCTTGCACAAAATCAAGCCATGTTACAAATAATTTGGACTATTTTTATAACTTGGAAATTTTGGCTAAAACGAAAACTGTATTTTTCCAAAATTGATTTTTTCAAAACTTATTTTTCCAAACTTCTCCAAAATACAAAAACAAGATATTCTAAACTCATTTAAAGCATAGTGTGTATGGATATGATCCACTACACAGACATGGTGAAATATCTATGTTTTTGACATTAAGCTCTAAATACGGTTTTGGTTAAAGACATGTATACTTGAATACTAAAAAAAACCAGTATTTTTCAAAAAGAAAACTTTATTGTATTTTTCCAAAATAAAAATTCTTTTATGAAATAATAACTAAATCAAGAGTGTGTGTGTGTATATATACTTGAGCAATCCACCAACTATTCTATTCTTTACATTTTATCTAAAAACAAAATCTTATAAAAACAAAGCTAGACACAAGTCTTCATCTTCTTGAAGTCTTCACTTGAAGTCTTCTCATCTTCTTGACTAGGTCCAAACTCGATCCAAAGAGCTAGACTCCTCTTGAGTATTTGATGTGGTCTTGATGCACAAGCTCTTGAATCAAACCGTGTTAGCTCCAAAACTTGACTTTAAATCCTTTGTTGAAGCTACACACCTACTAAGATCTTGATCATGAATCTGAGACTAAATAAACACAAGATCATTAGTACTATAACTACATGAGTTGATCATCATCAAAACTAGAGTGATGGGCCTTTGGGCCAACAAAAGGCACCTCAAATCCGTTGATAGCTTAGGGTTTGCTAAAAATCCTAAGTAGATAAGATTCCCTCTCCTCTAAAATCCCTTACCAATTCTCATACACAGAATGGTAGGCCTACAAAATACAATCATTGCTACGTTAACACTATACCTCTGGTAATGAAAATTTTCAATACTCCCTATCGAGTACAAACCTTACTTGTCGACTCTATATGGAGTAGCAAGCCTTCAAATCTGTCAAGTTAAAATTACACCTCTGACATTTTAAATTCTACTTGTCACTTCTCATCAGTAGAATGGCAGGTCCTCAAATTGCTCCCATCACGAGTCAATTTCTGTCATGTTAATACCACACCTCTGACAAATTACTGTTAAGTTTAACATTACACTTCTAACAGTAATCAAGTTGCTGCCAAGTTCAATATTATACCTCTGACAGTCATTTTCCCTCGGACTTCCTTGTCAAAGTCTGGATGACCAATGCCAAGTTTAAAATTATACCTCTAGCATTACCCTCGCTGCCAAGTTAAACATACACCTATGACAGTGATACTTTCAGTTTTCCCAAATAAAGCTGAAATATTTTTGAGTCAAGTTCAATATCACACCTCTGACTCACACCCTTGTCAAGTTGACATCACACTTCGGACAAGGTCTAATTCAACCCGTTAAGTTAATATCACACCTCTAACGGTAAAGATTCTCCTAGATTCCCCACGAGTCTAGTCTCACTTGTTGTTCTTATCAACAGAATAACGAGTCCAGTTAAAAACATTGTTAGGTTAACATTACACCGCTAACAGTGTTTTCATTAAATTCCCAGCTGGTCTTAATCAAGCTAATCACAAACCTCTGATAAAAGCCCATCCTCCCTGGGGGTACAAATTCCACCTGTCACTCTCCTTTATTGATTAACAGGTCCACAAGAATTATCTTATTTTGTCAAGTTAATATCACACCTCTGATAGCACTGTTGAATTTCCTGAAACAGGATTTTTTTACAAACTTTGACTCGTTAAGATTATTATCATATTTTTAGCGAGTCAAAGATCTTTTACTTCTATTCATCTGATTTTCAATGAAAAAAAGGGGAGTTCAAGACAATAGAAGGAGACAAAAAAAAATGTCACTTTTATTTATATCCAGACATTTGAAAGTAATACAAGACGCTCTCTTATACAATAAGATTGAGTGTTACAATAAAAGAGTATAAAGAAGTCCCTCTCTCTCAGTAAAAAGGCTGCACTCACTCCTTGAAGCATACTCACCACTCTAAGTACAAGATGTTTGGAAGGGCGCCAAAGCAGAGTTGAACACTGTGGTGACGATCGGAAGCTGATTACATCATGATGCATGACGTAAACATCGAAGGAGTTCATCGTTGACCAAGAACAATGGTGTTTCTTGAGATCGAATGCAGCAGAGCCTTCTGATTCCACCTGACCAACTGATGTAGGCCATGATCCTTCGTTAATGAACATCTCTACCACCAGAAAGTCATCTAATGAAAAATGAACTTTTCCTCGATATCAGTTCTGGGGTAAGATTGGTGAGGGAGGATTCGAGACCTTAGCAGGTGACGTCCTCTTTCCAGTGACTTGCAAGAAGACCATACCCACCACCATATCCACCGCCATACCCACTGTGACCAAGGCGGACCTGGAAGCATGACTGGTGCATCGTGTCCAATGAGGTATCGACGGATGTCATCACCCGCGCAAATCCTCGTCTCCCGTAAACAGGAGCCATGACTTCTCCTCCAATGGTCGACCATCGAACAAGTTCGCTGGCCGATATATTCTCCCAAGGGCCCAGCGAATATGTGAAAGGATGATTGAGGCTACCTGCGAGAAGTAAAAAACCAGGAGATTAGAATCCAGAAATAGAAAGATTGAAGAACAGACGCGGCTATGACTGTGGTCTTCAGACGCGGGGATGACCCACGCAGCAAGTCAAAACTCTGTTATGACAGAAACAGACGCAATCAAAGTTGTGGACTTCGAAGACACACAAACTTGAACGCGACCTAATTTAAGATCTGCGTATAAAGTATAAAGACGCGAAGAGAACGAGACGCGAAAATTGCCATATCCTTGTTTGAGAAACAAGGGTTGCTACATTCAAGTCTGAAGCCTTCGGCCTGAGTTAAAGTTCTTCTAAGCCAACAACCTCAAACGCGAGCTCTGTATGTAAAGCTCGCAGTCCAGGTGTAAAGTTCATTACACTCGCGTCCAGGAGATTTTGAGTCAGAGTTCAGACTCAATCAACTCGCACTTCATCAGGAAGTCTAAAAGGCGCAACTTCTAAATAATGGGCGCACCAGTCAGATTTCAAGAGAAGGTCAAGAAGATGATCTCTTCAAGGGACAGCAAAACTGAAACTCAGTTGGGCTGAATATTTCATGGCGAACAAGTAATTCCTACCCACAGAATAACCCTTTAAGGGTTGAACTTTCTGCATCAAGGCGCGGACATAAAAGGTACTCAAAGAGACGCTTTTTGATCTTGAAATCACTTGACAGTGATAATCTTCTGGGGAGATTAAAGCAAAGCATGAAAGCTTTGGGTTGTCTTCGTCCATGGGGGCAAATCCCATTGAAGGAAGAAGCTGAAGTCCTTGAAGGAAGAAGATGAAGTCCCTCAGAGCGCCTGCTCTCGAGGGAAAACAGTCTAAGTAATGGACTGTTAAGGGGGTGAGGCCTATTTATAGGCAACCCATAAAGCCAGTAATTAATGGCGCACTAATCAGAGCCATCAGCCTTAATTCTCGCACGAATGTCAAAGCCCAATGAAGGGCTGACGCGTGGATTGTCGCTTCGGGAAGCGGCGAGGATGCAAGCCTCCAACCGTCAACGCCGACTTGACATTTAAAGACATTAATATCTAAGCCCAATGAAGGGCTGACATGTGGATGGCCGCTTCGGGAAACATCGGAGGACACGAGCCCCCAATCGTCAGCGCCGATTTGACATTTAAAGATCTAACAAGATCTTTAAGACAAGCTGCATGTAACGCTTGGGAGGTTGCATCAAACGCATATTCAAGGGTCGCGTCCTGAAACCTGTGCCCCTTAGAGATCCGTAACCGCGTCCCTTGGAGTGGTTCAGAGCCGCGTCCCCTCAGCAAATGAGGCTCATTCCGAGGTCACGCCTTGAAGTCACATAAAACTTGAAAGCTGCGTTCCTAGACTTGCGTCTTCAACAGAGAAGGCCTATGTCATTTACAGGCATCTTGGAACTGCGTCTCCATTGCGAGACGACAAATGTGTTCTTATAATAAACTCAATATAATTTGAGTTTGCACCTTGTCAAGGGTCCAGAGATGCGTTTCTACTAAGACAGTGCTGCGTCCCCATCAATCAGCTGAGTTCCATGCATCAGTCCTGAGGAGCTTAAGGACTGCGTCCCCACTATATCCTGAATTCTACAGTCTAACAGAATTAAAGGCCGCGTCCTGGGATCTGCGTCCTTCCCTAATCAGAACTGTGTCTTTTTCAAAAAGGAGATTCCGTGCGTCTCCACAGTATCTTCGTTAGCGGATTAAAGACGCGTTTTCCAAGACCGCGTCTCCTTTATAAATCAGAGCCGCGTTTTGGCTCGAGAACTCAGTTCAGCCTAAGTCTATGGCCAACTAAAGACTACAATCAAAAGCTGCAATTATAAAATTGAGTTCTCATCCACAGCAAAACAAAAAAAATTGAAGTGGAGCAAAGTTCTGGAAACTCTTATTATTTGATTCATCAATGGTAAAAGTAATACAGACGCTCTTGACAAGTAAAGTTTTTTTTTTTTTAGACAAAAAAAGGGAGGCTAATAGTCTTGTTTCGCCAAAGAACGGATTTGTTCTCGGAGACGATGCATCTCGTGCTGACGTGCTTTCTCAACCTCCATCAGAGCTTGGACCCGCAACTCCTCCTCGGACAAAAATTTCTTCACAACTAGCTGTGCTTGAAGAGACTCCAGTCTGGAGGAATGAGCAGACAGGTTCTCCTCAGCCTGTATCCTGGCAGTCTCCAGCTCCTCCAGCTTCTTCCTGGCGGCGGCAAGCTTCTGCTCATTGATCTTAATCAAGGCTTCTGCCTTGGCTATGGTAGCTCGAGCTGTGGCAATAACCTGCTCTGCGCTCTGTATGACGATTTCAGATTCCTTTGAATCGCCAATCAGCCTTTGGTGGTCAGCCTGGAAATGCTAGAGACGGCGGGTCTCTTCAGATATTTGTTCCTCCATCTCCTTTCGCTCATGTTCTTGAGCAGCAAGAAGCTTATCCAGAGTTGTCCGAGCCTCGTCTATTGAACCAGCATTTTCCAGGGACTTGAGCTCTTTCAGATGGCTTCCCAGCTGCTCCACCAGCATCAGGCATGCCCTAGCCTGCGAAGGACCCCCAGTATGACCAATGTTCCCGATCTGATTTTCGAGAAGTATTCGGGCAAACTCGAAAGAGCTGCCCCCAGAAAGGATGAGGTCAATGCATGATCGCATGGAAGCAAAAAAACTGCTGCACCATTTGACGTGCCAGCTCTTCCATGATATCATTAGCTGGAGAGAACTCTGCTGACGAACTCCCAGATCCCCTTTCCATTACAGGACGAGTGACAGGAATCAGTTCATCTTGCACAGGAGGGATGTCAACGACAGGTTCGTCAGAAGCTGAGATGGTCGCCGATACTTCTGGGGCGGTTATTGTTGTAGCAGCCTCCACAGCGACTGAAGTGACAAAAACCTGGCAACGTCGGGTTCCTCGGTCGAGGTTTGAACTGTACCACCCTCTGCCTCAAGGCTTGCCCAAGATCCTCTACTGGAGCTACCCCAGCACTCTCTGCCAACCACCAAAACATCAAACATCACAATAAAAGAAAGAAATTTTCAATGCGTCAATATCCCCTTACCAGGCTGAGGATCTGAAGATGATGAATTCTTGGGCAGATCTTGTAGGGTTGAGGCCTCCCCAACTTCGATAGTTGCCCTCTCTTGAGGCATTTCGGTAGTAAGAGCCTCAAGGCCCTCCTGCTGGGCCAACTCTTGTATCATTTCCTCGATATGGGAGGAAGTTGCAGCCTCACTGTCAGCGGCCAGCCCTATAACACAAAGTTAAAAGGAAACGTCAGAGCCTTTCCCTAGCTAAAGGAGAAGCCGGGTCAAAAAGACAACAAGAGTACCTTCAGCAGCAGCGATTGTTGCTATTGGCGAAACCGTCACAGGGTCACACCCTTGTATCTCTTCCTCTGAAATATGTGAGAATTTACTCAGATATGGAAGAGCGGGTTCATTGCCAAAATCGACTTCATCGCCAGAATAATATTCATGCTCTCCGGACGATGAAGACGATAGTTCAACACAAGAGGCCTCGGCAATCGAGACCTTGCCACCAAGTACCCCAGTAGTAGGGCTGGGATTGACTACTCGCGTGCTGGGTATCAATACAGTAGGAGATCCAGGTTGTTGCTCCTCACCCCTCCTCTCTTGAACTGAAGAAGACCCTGGCTGAGTTGAGACCCCTGGAATCTCAACATCATCCCTTCCTACCAGGTCAACCTCGAGTTGCTCAGCCTCTTCAGTTGTAGCGGGTTCATCTGCAAGCTCCCCTTCTTCTAAGATCACGGGGCCCCTGCTGCGTAGTCCACGAGGACGAAGAAGGGGGATTTCTTCTTCCTCCTCCTCTTCCTCCCTCTGTTCCTCCTCAACACCAGAAGGAACGACCTCGGACATTGAAGCTTCAGCCCCCGAATCTCTCCTAGCCTTCTTCGGAACAGGCTCACCCTTGGAAGTAGAGCCATGGGGACGTTTGGACATAGCCTGTCGACGCTTTTTAGCAGGCTGCTCCTTGGGTACTGCTGCTCTCGGTTCCACCCCTGTCTCCCCTTCTGCCTCTTTCTCAGCTGCCTGGTATTCCTCCATGCCTCGCACGCGTTTGTTGGACACCAATTTGTCCTTATAAGACGCTTTAATGCTCTAGATACATGAGTGATTTATTGAGAAATCAGGCATCCTGCTCAGAAACTGAGGCTCGTGTAGCAGTTGGGCGTCTTGTGAGGCAAGCTGAAAATAGCTTTTGTCCCTCCAGCCACACTGTAATACCAGGCCCGAGCACCTTCAAACAAATTCCCACTGAAGGAGAGTTTGGCATTGGGGTTACCGACAAATAATTGGTCATAATCGAATTGTCGGGCAAAATGGTTCGGCATATAGGGCTCAATCGTACATGAGTTCCCTTGCCGAAAGAGCAGGTACCCGGGTCTAATATTAATTTGCCAAAGTCATCTGGTCCCGCAAGGTCAGCAAATTTATCCCCGTAAGATGCACCAGTAATCCCGGGGAAGCAGCGGTCGAGATGGTAGTTCGAAACGTTCAGAATACATTTTCGAACGTAGAACATATAATAACAAGACCAGCTTGAGTTCTCCAGCTTCTGCACAAAAGGGACAAACCCCTCGGATAGAGACATCGGCGTCATCAGGGAAGGGCAGTGCATAATGTACCAAGCCATCAGGTATGTGTATGGAAGCTCGATCTTGGGTTGGGGGTCTTCACTCTTGGCCTCCCCTCCGAGTCAACCTCTGGTCTACCTTTGGAGTCGACGATGGCCTCCACTTTGCACATGCTTTGAACCAGAGCCCGTAATCCACTTTGGATTCCAGCCACCATTGCTGGAAGGAGGGCGATAGCCTGCCATAGGCCAACAAGACCGCCGGATACACCACATCGGCGACAATCACTTCATGCGGCAGTGTCGGCACTACGCAGCGCTTCAGCCACAGCATGAGAAAGCCTGCCAATAGCGCCCGGTCAGAAATAGGGACCCGGGCTTGATGATGAAAACTTTCAAAAATCGTGTCAGGTTTGAAAGTGTCTTCATTCGACTCCGTGGTGTAAGAGCTCACAGAGGCGTCAATCCTCTCAGCGATTTTTTCGTCGGTACTAGGAGCTAGAATGGTCACTGAGTGATCTTTCTCAGTTATACCATTAAACAGGTAGCTCGCTCAAGACATCTGCTTGACACCCCTGGCCCTCCAGGAGGTTATTTGACCGCAGATATGGAAGTGACACAACACTTCCCAGTAGGTCTCGTATATCTGAGGGCACTCCTTCTTCAAGAGATGAAGCTCTTCAGAAGTTGGAACATATTCTTCATAAGGGGCATCTCCCATAACCAGCCCCGAAACTTCATATAGCTCATGAAGGGCGAGCCCCATCTCTCCGGCCGGAGTGAAGAATATCCCCGTCAAAGGGTTATAGTGCTCCAGGATCCCATAGAAGTTATGGGAACTTTGCAGGATGCCATACTGCACAGCCCTGACCGCATGATACAAACCCACCTGTTCCAGCAGAGCTCCGAGTTCGACGAGGACAAATCCCATTATCTTGCCCTACCAGGATCTGTCGGAAGAATGAACCCACCCGAGCGGGCGGAAGTCAACGGGAAAATCACCCCTTACCTACATGAACTGATTGATGAAGGTAGTGCCGAGCCGAGGGGTTTCCCCTCTTGGATACTCAGGTCTGACCAATCCAGGAAACAAACCAAAAACCTCTTTCCCATGACCGCCAGAGTGTACTCCTTTGGCGCCTAGTATGCCGAGAGAGACACCGGAGACAGATCGGGTAAGATCCCATTCCATTGCACGGTGAATAGACATGTTCTGGAGATAGGATAGGGGATACATCCTCTCCATATTGGGAAGAAAGAATTTCCTATCCCCTATCTGGCGAAGCCACTTGTAATCGCCGTCATGCAAGGCACTACCATCCTCGTCAATGTCATCGCCAACAAAGAAGACAGGTTTCTTTAACGGAGTGCGCGAATCCGTCTCAAACACTCCGTCGGTGATAATTTCCCGGAGGGTCCTCATGCTGACCTTAGAGATCTTCTCCTTTCGCTCCTTCGACTTATCAATAGTCACAGGAGCAGTCTTCTGCAACATAAAGGTCAGATTGTGGTCAGCACCGCCTACATGTCCAAAGTGGCACTTTTTGGATAGAGGGTTGGAGGAATATCACACTGCAAAAGAGAATAACATTTGATCAGAAATCTGAAAGAAAATGATTAAGTGTTTGCAACTCAAAACGCAGAAATGAACTCAGACGCGAAGATCATCAAAATCTGCGTCCAGATCCAAAGGTCGCGAGGCTAGCATGGAGCCCACGTTTTAAAAATCCAGGACTTATGAAAAATTTTAAATATCGGACTCAGATGCAAGATTCATTAAGACCGGCGTCTGATCTCACAAGATGCAAGAATCGTAAGGAATCTGCGCCTAAATCCCTCACACTTAGAAATATTCTAAGTATTGGATCCAAAACGCAAGGCTCAATGGGGCCCTGTGTTCAACAAAAGGTACGGACTCAAGCAGATAAAAGATGCAGAGGTCATCAAAACCTGCGTCTTGTCTATCGACTCAAGAACAGCGCCTGAAGATCAAACACGGGCATGAGCCCGCGTTGGCGATTCACATTAAAAAGGGATTTAAGAGTTAAAAGAACTCTGTAAGCCCCTTTAATGGCGGAAACCAAGTCCGATGGTTTTAAATACCTGAAATAGGGGCTTCCTGTATGGAGGAACCACCCATTTGGGTCTCAGGAACGATGGCCTTGGAAGGCGAAGCAGCATGCTTAGCCTTTGGTGCCATTGCGACCGTGGAATCGGTGTTGGGAATGAAAGAAACGAGAAGAACAAAAAAGCTTCAAGCTTTCTTAACCCTAAGAGGTTCAAATGAAGAAGAAGAGTCTGATGATGACTCTTGAAAGACTGTTGCCTTTTATAGGCACAGTGATTCGCAGAGATACACGGCGCTTGGCTCGACGCCTAATCTCTGCCTGACGCGTGGAAAGCGTATTAAATGCAGCGCGAAATTCGCGCGCCAAAAAGAAGATGTCCCCTCAATTCTACAGGACACGTGGCAACGCGCTCACAGCACGGATTCGCATGCAACAGCTGCTTCTTCATCCCAAAAGACACGTCCCTCCGAAGGTCGCGCCTTTTCAACTAGGCCAAAGCCGCGTCTACTCCACAGAGCGACAGCCGCGTCTTCATCCCAAAAGACACATCCCTACAGAAGGCGCGTCTTTAAAACAGCATAACCCCTGCGTCTGCAGGACTTGCATTCAGTCCTTGCTTCTGCAATTCAGTTCAACAGTACACTGACACAAGCAGATGACTGTTCACCCCTGGTTTTAAAGTACACCAATGACAAACCCAGAGCATCGGGGAGGTTTAGACTGTGTATCTAGACACTCACCACGATCATTTTTGACGGCTTCAAAGAGTTCAACAGTACACTTACGAAGGCCATACTTCAAACAAGATCAAGCTCGGAGCATTGTCAGTCCAATCATGAGAAGGATGAATTCAGCTAGAGTCCAAAGTATTTCGAAATCCGTCCCACCCAACCGCGGAATATCGAAAACATTGGAGGGGGTTCTGTAGGCTGTCTAAAAATCATTAAAAGACAAGTCATCAAAAAGCAGAACTCCAGACGCAGGGCTAGTCTCAGCATCACTGCAGCTCTAAGGCGCGAGGGTCGAAACCCGCGTCTCGGCGGCCCCACTGTAGCACCAAGGCGCGAGGGCCGAAACCCGCGTCTCAGCCCCACTGCAACACCAAGGCGCGAGGGCCGAAACCCGCGTCTCAGCCCCACTGCAGTACCAAGGCGCGAGGGTCGAAACCCGCGTCTCAGTTATAACTACCCTCGTTATAGGGTCAATCACTGCCCACATAATGAGGAAATTAACCCCCATTGTGGAGTGTTTTTAGGGGGCACGTTCACCTCTGAAACCTCTATAAATAGCCTCACTTGCTATTGAGAAGGGGGGATCAGATAATTCGGAGAGAAGAATTTGACTTGTGAGCTGCCACAAGAAAGAAAAGAGAGTTCAACTCTTCAAGCAACTTGCTGCGTACAAGCCAATCTTTGCATACAATCTCTTTGAGATTCCTGGTCAATTAGGAGCTGTGTCACTCCATCAACCATCCAAAGAGAAGATCCTCAAGAGTTCTTGACGTTCACCCGGTCAACGAAAAACAAGATTCACTTTCCACCGCCACCTGAAGAACCCAGCATTAAACAAAGGGGAGATTCAAGTCTCAACATCTTCCCTCTCTTGTAATCGGAGTGTAAATCTATTGTAATCTTTCAATTGATTTAAGGAAATTTTACAAGGAACCCTATTCTCCCGTCAAACAAGAGCCCAAAAACTTCTTTTGATTGCTGCAAAAACACTAGAGAGTAGAAAATCTTTAGCTCAAAAATTCTTAAAGAAAATCCCATACAAATGGGGTATTTAAAGCCTCTTTAAAAATGTAGCCGTTGGCAGCAAATAGGGCCAGATTTGACCTTCCGGTCGACCGGCCGGTCGACGGCCAATGGTCGAATTTTGACCGTTGCCAACTACGGTCGACCGCTCGGTCAACCGGGCCCTGAACCAGAGAGCAACGGCTCTCTGGCTGGTCGACTGCCCGATCGACCGGAGCAACCCGAGAGTGGGTTGCTTTCAGTCAGTCGACCGCTCGGTCGACCGGCTCAAAGGGCAGGCTGCGTGCACATTTTTGTGCACGTCGGTCGACCGACTCTGGGTCCTGTCGACCGGTCCGGTCGACCGCCAGAGCCTGGCAGAAGGCTGTTTGGGACAGAAAAACTTGATTTTTATTATTCTAAAAAATCCCATAAATTCCTTAAAAATCCACAAAAATAGTTTTAGCATAATGCATTGAAATACAAACTTGTGTGAAAAATTTCAACACAAATTTCAAACTTTTTGAACCATTTTTGTGTTATGAAAATTTCGCCGAAAACCAAAATCCGTATTTTCCAAACTTGGATTTTTCAAATGAAAATTCATTTTGTCCAAAACTCATCCAAATACAAAACATGATACTTAAACACTTTGAAGTATGTTGCATATGGACCTAAGTCCAATATACATGAAACATATATATAACCATGTTTTTTTTTTACTTTAAATATGAAAATATGTTTTGTTAAAATACCAAAACATCAAAACTCATGAATAGGCAAATCAAAATAAGTTTGTCTAAGATATGAAGCATGCATGTATATAGAACGCATCTAATATACATTAAATCATGTAAACTTGTTTTGAATCTATCTATTCATGAAAACAAAGATCGGTTAAACCAAAAACCGAAAACTAAAACATGAAAACTAGAAACACGTGTGTGTGTTGTGAACTTGAGCATACCACACTATCTAGTCTTTACAAATGGATCTAAACAAAAACTAAACTAGGTACCGAAGTCTTCTTGACGAACTCTGTCTTCAAGCTGACTCGATCCAAACCGTGATCCACCGAGCTTGACTCCAACGAGTGCTATATATGATCTTTGACGCTCGAGCTCTTGAATCACCATGTGAAAGCTTCCAAACCATCTTTGTTGAAGCTAATCACCTATTAATATCTTGATTAGAGATCTGAAAGTAAACATCACAAGATTATTAGTAAACATAACTACATGAGTTAATCATCATCAAAACTAGAGTGGAAGGCCTCTGGGCCAACAAGTTTAAGGAAGAATAATTTCTGGTTAACCTATAATTATGGATCACTTAAATTTTTGCAAAAATATTTCAACACTTTTCTCTATTTCAAAATGCATTTTCAAATACTAACATTTGATTTATTTCTTTATGAATTTTGTGGGTGTAATCTGCTGAAAACCCTCAGAAGACAAAACTCTTCCTCCAGGGGAAAGCTAAAGGTTTAACGGCTTGTTGCACATGCTCAGTGCAATCGCATCACCTGCGATAGTGGTGTAATAATCTTCTTAATTAGTTTTTCTATTTTGCTCGAGACGAGCAAAAGATAAGTGTGGGGGTGTGATTAGTCTCTAAAATTGCATATTTCATAGCACATTTTCATATTTATTTAATATTAAATCCTGTTAATAACACCTGTCTTGTATGTTTCTAGGACCATGGCATGAAATGAAGAAGAAGCCCAAAAATCTCATTTAATTGGTGATTAAAATCCTACAAAAATAGCCATTGTCCTTGGAGGGTGTAGGCTGTCTAAAAATCATTAAAGACAAGTCGTCAAAAGCAGAGTCTCAAACTCCAGACGCAGGGCTAATCATAGTCATCAAAGCAGCGCCAAGGCGCGAGGGTCGAAACCCGCGTCTCAGCAGCACTGCAGCACCAAGGCGCGAGGGTCGAAACCCGCGTCTCAGCAGCACTGCAGCACCAAGGCGCGAGGGTCGAAACCCGCGTCTCAGCAGCACTGCAGCACCAAGGCGCGAGGGTCGAAACCCACGTCTCAGCAGCACTGCAACACCAAGGCGCGAGGGGCGAAACCCACGTCTCAGTTATAACTGCCCTTGTTATGGGGTCAATCACTGCCTACATAACGGGGAAGTTAACCCCCATTATGGAGTGTTTTTAGGGGGCACGTTCGCCCCTGAAACCTCTATATATAGCCCCGTTGCTATGGAGAAGCGGTTGGTCAATTTAGATCAGAGAATTCAAGGAGAAGAACTTGATTTAAGAGCTTCCACAGAGAAGGAAAGAGAGTTCAACTCTTCAAGTAACTTGCTGCATACAAGTTAATCTTTGCCTATAATCTCTTTGAGATTTCTGGTCGACAGAGCTGTGTTACTCCGTCCGCCAACCGAAGAGAAGATCCCCAAAAGTTCCTGACGTTCACCTGATCAACGAAAAACAAGACTCACTTTCCACCGCCACCTGAAGAACCCAGCATTAAACAAAGGGAGGATTCAAGAATCAATATCCTCCCTCACTTGTAATCGGAGTATAAGTCCGTTGTAAACTTTCAATTGATTCAAGGAAATTTTACGCGAATTTTCCTCCCACCAAACAAGAGATGGCGACTCCGCTGGGGACTACCTTCTCCACTGACGAGCAAGTGGTGGCGCAAGGTGACGTCATTTACATGGGAAAAACGGTCAAATCACTTGTCGTGGAATTCAACCAAGCAAAATATGAAGAGTTCCTTTCTTCCGGCTCCAAGAGCCCAAAGGCCCGTGCCTACCGCAGGGTCTCTACGGGGAAATGCCCCGAAGTCCGCCGTGAGATTCTCTCAGACGCGGCAGCTCCGAAGGATGTTGTGGTCAATCGCACCAGGCGTAACACCCGCGCCAACGTCTCTCAGGAGACCCGCATGGTCAACCTTTCTGGTGTTCAGCCAGTCCATCCTCTTCCTCAGCACCAGGTCGTCCGGGGTTCCCTTCCACCCCCACGACGGAATCGGAACGCTAAACGGCGGCAGAGAAGGCGTGCGCGTCAACTACAAGTTGGAACAACCGATTGCCCAACGGAAGTAGGACGCGAGGCTCATACCATCGTACCACACCTGACATGTGAAGTCCGCGTTTGGCAGCCCAAACGTGAGGTTCACCAGACTGGCTCTTCTGAAGCCCCACTCCCCAAACGCCAATGCAAAGCTCGCGCACCTTGTCAAGTACAAGAGGCACGCGCCTTTAGGCACGTGGCCCGACAGCCCTGTATTTCTCATGCGTCTCTACCTAGACGCAGGAATTAGCAGCGCGAGAGCTACGTCTCTTATCAACAAAGACGCCAAGCTCATGCTCCGAAGCCGTGACGCAAGAGCTGTATTCAGGCGCCCCGCGTCTCTGAACCCTGCGTCCCAGCTTGCGAAGCAAGGATGCCTCCCGCCCTCAGTATTGCGAGGCTAATCTCTTTGATCCTCCTCCCACGGATCTAAGGGATTATTTGACAAAGAAGAGAAGTGCTAATCGAATCACTTCTTCATGTTGCTACGAACGGCTTATCACAATGCTCTTTGAATGCCGTTGCAATTCAGGTGCAAACCAGCAGTCTCTAGCTAGACAGCTGACCCTGATTCCCCGATCAGCCAAAAGAAATTGTTCCCACAGGAGAAGGATTTTCTCTGACACTGAATATCCTGAGCTCACTGCAAACATGACAAGCAGGAGTAGGGGAAAGCAACCTGCGGTCAGCTCCGATGAGTCTGACACTGAACCGAAAGGAGTTTACCGAAATACTCGCACCCGGACCGGGGTAATCCCCCTGATTGACTACAATGCTCTAGCCCGGGGCATTGAGGTGAATGACTCGCATTTAGCTATTGCAGAGTCATAGGCTTCAAACTCTTCTATAGAGAAAGAGGCCTTTATACACATGACCAGCACTCCTGAGGAGACCGCTAGGCACTTGGAGCAGCAAGCCCCTGTCCAGAGGGAACAATTCGAGATGATTCGTGCTCAATAAGAATCTATCGATTCCCTCAAGCAGATGCTGGCACAGTTGCTTGAAGACAAGAGGAAGTCAACCGACAAAGCCTCCTCTAAAAAGTCTAAAGGCAAACGAAAAGAGGGAGAAAGCTGATCTTCCGCATGTATAGAGGAGAAAGAGCAGCCTACTTCTAGTTCGTCTAAATCCTCGTCGCAAGGAAAAGACGACCGAGACCAGGGAAGGATTCATTCTAGAAGAATGAATCAATTAGAGCAACGTCTTGAGGCCCTTACCAACCGGAAAGGCCTGCAAGAAGCAGGAGTGATCTGGCCATATCCGACCGAGTGGGACCTTATTTCATACCCTCCCAAGTTCAAGGCTCCGACCCTCCAAGCATTCGATGGGAAAGGTTCACCGAACCAACATACCTACTACTTTAAATCTCAAATAGGGAATGTGGTAGATAACGATGCCATCCTGGCACGTTTGTTCATCGACACCCTAAAAGGGCTTGCCTTTGAATGGTTCATGAAGCTCCCGGAAGGCTCCATTAAGAACTGGGGCGATTTGGAGAAGCTCTTCCTAACGCGCTTCTTTGAAGATGACTCAGAGGTCACCATGCCTACTCTTTTGGCCACCAAGCAGCGAAAGGGAGAGTCCGTCAAGTCTTTCGTAGAAAGATTTCAGAATGTAGCACTCCGATGTCCAAGCGGTATGACCCAGGTCACCCTGGTGGAAACATGCCTCCATAATCTACAAACCTCGCTCCTCGCCCAAATAGGAGTTGCCGAAAGCCGCACCTAGAATCAGTTGATCCAACAAGGTGAACAGGCTGAAGGAATTGTCGCCCGAGTTAGGGCAGAAGAAAACAAACCCAGACCTGAGAGGTCAACAAGGCGTGCGCCAGACACATCCCTCCAAGCGAAAAGGAAGGATAACTTGGCGACAGAGACCAAATCTCCTGTCAAACCTCAACCGGTCAAGGGAAGTGGCTCTTCAAGCCAACCACGCGCCAGCAAGCAGTATTCCTTCAAGGACGAACATGTCGACTCGCTCTTCAAGTTACTCAACAAGAGCAACAGACTGAAGCTTCCTGAAGCTAGGCGCCCTGAAGAAGTCGGTAAAACCGATGTCCCAAATACTGCTTGTATCATTGGATGCTGGGACACCCCGCCAAGAGTTGTTACATCTTCAAGGACATCCTTCAGGCTCTGATTGACGCAGAGGTATTAAAACTCCGTCCAGAGCAGAAGAAGGTGACGGCCAATATGACGTCATTTCTCCAGTTTGGAAGACAACCTTCAACACCCTCTGGAGTAGTCCCTGTCCCAAGAGGAGAGCTGAGAATGGTCAACACAGACCCTCACCAGCAGCAAGAGAAGGGCCTGGTACCTGTTTCCACACCTCGGGGAGAAGTCATGTGGGTTTATCCCGACCTTGTGGATGGCCAGCAATGGACCACTGTAACCAGCAGGAAATCCAAAGGCAAAACTAAAGCTTCATCCTGTAATGTGGTATGTGCCTCTTCTCGGGAAGCGGAGACTGATGTTCCCTCGCTGACTGATTCAGAAGAGGAAACGTTAGCTCTGGCCACAGAACCCAACCAACTTGTGGCGGAAACCCGTTCGGGTCAGTCATATTTGAAAAAGTATGACGAAATGGTGGCAACTCCTCCAAAACCCGCTATAGAGTCAGCCAAGCCCTCCACAAAATAACCCGTAGAGAGACAGAAAGAGCTTCGGTTTTTCAAAGTTCTCTCAAAAGACATCACGGAAGGATCCACAGCACCTTATCGCTTTGATGTCCTGACTCAGCTGGCCAATATTCCGGCCTTAATCACTCTTTATGAGCTCCTCAGGCTATCGAAGTCAACCAGAGAAGCTTTGCAAGAGGTCCTGGCTAATGCTGAGGTTTTCATGACCCAGGTGCCGATTCGGCCACAGGAGGAAGATGTAGAAGATTGCCTCCATGCCTCCCAAAATACTCCCTGCATCACCTTCACAGCAGATGATATGCAGGTCAAAGGGAAACACGATCGGCCCCTGTACTTCACAGGGTATATTGGTTCATCTGAAGTAAGTCGCATTCAGGTGGATCCCGGGTCCGCATTAAGCATTATGCCTCGCCGGGTCATGCAGCATCTAGGGATTCTTACTCACCGTTTGAGCGCTACCCAGACTACTATTTATGGGTTCAATGCCAATGGTACCCGACCAATGGGGAAGATCAAGCTCAAATGCCAGATCGGGGACCTAAGGTCGGAGGTAACATGCTACGTGATAGATGCTGACACCTCCTACAATTTGCTGTTGGGACGACCATGAATTCATCGTAATTCTATCATTCCCTCTACTCTCCACCAAGTCATGAAATACATCGACGGGAGTGGAAAGGTGCGAACGTCCCTTGCCGAAAGACATCCATTCAAGGGAGTCGAGAATTATTTCACAGATTCTCTCCTATATCAGGACTCTGTGGAAACAAATGAAATCCCGCAACCAGAGGAGCCAGACTCTGGTAATGAAGCCGACACCGAGCCGGAAAAAGAAGAGTGCATGTGGGAACTAGATCAACTTGTAACGAGCATTAATAAGCTCGATGTTGATAACACCGCCGATGATGTAGGCGGATGGTATATTAATGAAGAATTAGATTTGGCGTATTTCTCTGTATTTGCTTCTGATTCAGTGTCGTCAGACACTAGTACCGAAGTGGATGATGATCTCTGGTCGGCAATGGATGCTTTGACATCATTGCATGTACCAGTGAAATCGTCCTTTGAAACATACCGAGATGCTGGTAATGCGCAAGAATCCATATTCATGGTTCCAGCGAGACGGAAAGGCCAAAAACTAATTCTTTTTGGGCGAATTACGTCCGAACCGATGTCCCGTGAAGAATCAGAAGGCGAAGAGGAACCCCCTCAGTTCGGTCATTATGAGCCAAAGGCGCTCAGAATGATGGGAAGCATGGGGTATAATCTAACAAACGGACCAGGGTTGAATTTCGGCAAAAGAAGGAGAACGCTACTTCAATCTTTTGTGCTGAAAGGGAAAACCCCTAATTATTATCATCGGACTCGCAGGGGGTTGGGCTATGTATCAACTCCGATCCCATCAGCCTCTGACTCTGGAGAGTCATTGGGCCATGATTGCTCATCGGGCACGTCCTCGTGGGAGTCAGATGTTAGTATCGGCAACATCTTCGGAGATCTCTCAGTGAATATGGTTTCAACAAGCCATCTGGAAGACAAAAATGAAGAAATGATCCAATCCGATACAGATCCTTGGATCTAATACTTAAACAATCTTTGGGATACCCGCTTTGAACAGCGCGAGCCACCCACAGAAGATAAGGTTGTTCAGATCAATCTAGGAGATGAGGCTAATCCTAAGCCCATCTTTATAAGCGAAGGTCTGTCACCTTCGGAGAAAAAGGGTCTAATATCTCTTGTGCAAGAATATATAGACGTCTTCGCCTAGAATTATGAAGACATGCCTGGACTTGATCCTCGAGTGGCTATGCACCGCCTTAACATTAATACGGACGTAAAGCCCGTCAAACAACAACAGCGACGGTTCCGTCCAGAAATAATGGAGGCAATTCAATCAGAAGTCAGAAAGCTTATAGACTCTGGCTTCATTAGGGAAGAACAACATCCTGATTGGGTAGCCAACATCGTCCCCGTTGCTAAAAAGAACGGAAAGATCCGAATCTGCATTGATTTTCGTGATCTAAATGAGGCCTGTCCCAAGGATTAATTCCCACTGCCAATCATAGAAGTCATGATTGATAACACATGTGGATTCGAGCGAATGTCCTTCATGGATGAATTTTCAGGATATAATCAAATCAAAATGTATCCTGATGATGAAAAACATACCTCTTTTAGGACACCACTGGGGGTATACTGCTACACCGTCATGCCCTTCGGACTAAAGAATGCTGGGGCGACTTATCAAAGGGCCATGAATGTCATTTTCCATGAACACATGCACAAAATGGTGGAATGCTATGTTGACGACATCGCAGTAAAAAGTTGCGCTAAAGGTGATCATATAACTAATCTAAAGGTTGTCTTCGACATCATGCGGGCCCATCAATTGAAGATGAACCCCACCAAATCCTTCCTGGGGGTGGCCAGTGGCAAATTCCTAGGATTTGTTGTAACTTCCACCGGAATTCATTTGGATCCGGAAAAGGTTCGCGCTATCCAGGAGATGCAACCTCCGAGAAACCTTAAGGAGCTCAGGGGATTGCAAGGATGATTGGCGTACATCCAAAGATTTATCTCAAATCTCTCTGGAAGATGCCAACCCTTTACCAAATTAATAAAGAAGGGTGTTTCGTTCATTTGGGACAACGCTTGCCAGCAAGCATTTGAGGAAATTAAGCAGTACCTCACACAACCACCAGTCCTTGTAGCTCCGGTGTCTGGAAAACCTTTCCTGATATACGTCCGAGCAATGGATCATTCTTTAGGAGCTTTATTAGCCCAGAATGATGATCAAGGACAAGAGCAAGCGATCTACTATTTGAGTAGAACAATGATCGGGGCTGAACATCGATACAACCCGATGAGAAGGAATGTTTGGCATTGGTGTTCGCTGTTCAGAAAATGCGACACTATTTGGTAGGCCAGACAATAAACGTCATATCAAAAGTCAACCCCCTGAGGTTACTTATGACAAAGCCTTCATCGTTAAATGGTCGACTGGGAAAATGGGCCATATTGCTATCCCAATATGAAATGCACTTTTTACCATAAAAAGCCGTGAAAGGACAAGCGGTGGCGGATTTCCTAGCTGAGCATCCAGATCCGAGGGCAGCCAAACTTTACGAGGATCTCCCAGACGAGGTCGCTGAAGCCTGCCAGACTCAGACATCCTTCGAAAGGCAAGTGTGGCAACTTTTCTTTGACGGTGTATCGAGAACAAGCCCAAAAGGACATATAGTGGAAGGAGTAGGAGTAGTACTCGTCTCCCCACAGAACTATGTGATTCCTCGAGCTGTCTCGTTAACGAGCCTTGTTCCAACAATGTAGCGGAATACAATGCCCTCTTGATTGGGATGCAACTCGCCGATGAGGTTGGCGTTAAAAATCTCGAGGCATATGGTGACTCTAAGCTCATCATCAGCCAAGTTCGCGGGGAGTACGAAGTCAGACATGAAGTCTAGTACCCTATTACAACGCAACTGTCTACATGGCCAAGAGGTTCACCAACTTTTACATTGACCATGTACCACGCAAGCAAAATGCGCATGCAGATGCACTAGCGTCCCTCGCTGCCTCCTTAGCCCTTCCAGCTGGAGTAGTAGAGAAAATATTTGTCCACAGCCACGACCTGTGTTGCCCGAGAATTGTTCCTGAGGACTACCCGGAGCCAACAGGAGATCGTCAAGACAAGGAAGTGCTTGAGTCGTCAACCGGTCTAGAGTCTAGAGACTGGCGGTTTCCTTACATTGATTATGTCCTATAGGGCATCTGCCTAAAGACACCAAAGAAGCGGCTGCCATTAGAAGGAAAGCTCCCAAATTCTACTATAATGCGATCAGACGAACATTGTATCGTCGATCGTATGACGGGATCATACTTCGCTGCCTTTCACAAAAAGAGGCACAGGAGGTATTGAAAGAAGCCCATGATGGCATGTGTGGAGCCCATCAACCTGGTCTAAAACTTGCATATCGACTCCAAAGGTTGAGATATTATTGGCCTACGATGATCGCTGACGCCATCGCTTATGCCAAAAGATGTCACGCCTGTCAAGTGCATGGTGATTTCATCCATCAAGCACAGGATACCTTCACTCTACGACCTCTACCTGGCCGTTTGAGATGTGGGGGATGGATGTAGTCGGCCCTATCAGCCCACCATCATCAAAAGGTCATCGATTTATCTTAGCCATAACCGATTACTTCTCCAAATGGGCTGAGGCCATTCCTTTGAAGGAGTTAAAGTCATTTGATGTGATCAAATTCGTCAAACATCACGTCATTTACCGTTTTGGGGTTCCTCGGCGAATCATCCATGACAATGGGCCCCAATTCATCAGTCAAGTTTTCCAGAGGTTTTGCACTAAATACAGAATCCAGAGTGTATCCTCAACGGCATACTACCCCGTCGCTAATGGTCTCGTAGAAGCTTTCAACAAAACCATCGGCAAGCTTCTCAAGAAATTCGTCTCAAAAAGTCAGCGTGACTGGGACGACAAGCTAGGTGAATGCTTATGGGCCTATCGCACAACTGTGCGAACCCCAACTAAAGCTACGCCATTTTCTTTGGTATATGGGTGTGAAGCCGTGCTTCCACTGAAAATCTAAATTCCATCTCTACGCGTCGCCTTGACAGCAGAGATGACAAATGAGGAGAAGCATCAACAGCGACTCCAAGAATTGGAGGCCTTAGATTATAAACGTCTGCAGGCCCAACAACAAATCGAGCTCTACCAAGCCCGGATTACCAGAGCCTTCAACAAGAAAGTTAAAATGCGAACTTTCAAGAAAGGTGACCTTGTCTTAGCCGTCAGAAGACCTATGGTGATGACACATAAGACAAAAGGAAAATTCCAGCCCAAATGGGAGGGACCATTTGTAGTAGAGTCAGTCTACTCAAATGGATCATATCGCCTCATAACTGCAAATGGCGATACACTCATGATGCTGATCAATGGCAGGTTCCTGAAGAAGTACTATCCTTAATAGTACTCCTCCTCTGATCAAGTTAAAATTACACCTCTGATCAAAGCTCCAGATCCAAGAAAAGTTTCTTTCCTTCGTTAAACCACAAGCTAATTGGGCATTGATTGTACCATGATGCATGATGTAAATATTGATAAAGAAAAAAAGACGAATCTTGGATTCTAATGTTCCTATCTTCATTAACGTCCGACGCCTCCGACAGCTAAGGACAGAGGAAAATGTTGGCTTCTAAGACCAACATAAGTCTTCGACAACTCATCATGCTGAGGGGAATAGCATGGCTAGCCCAACTCAAACGGTAGTTGGTAAAGGCACCTCAACTCCGTTGATAGCTGAGGGTTTGCTAAAAATCCTAAGTGGATGTAGTTCCACCCTCTCCTCCAAAATCCCTTACCAATTCTCATACACAGAATGGTAGGTCTACAAAATACAATCATTGCTACGTTAACACTATACCTCTGGTAATGAAAATTTTCAATACTCCTATCGAGTACAAACTTTACTTGTCAACCCTATATGGAGTAGCAAGCCTTCAAGTCTGCCAGGTTAACACTATACCTCTGGCACTTCAAACTTCACTTGTCAATTCTCATCAATAGAATGGCAGGCCCTCAAATTGCTCATATCGCAAACAATTTCTGTCAAGTTCAATACCACACCTCTGACAAATTACTGTTAAAGTTTAACATTACACTCCTAACAGTAATTAAGCTGCTGCCAAGTTCAATATTAAACCTCTGACAGTCATCTTCCCTCAGACTTCCAGATCGAAGCTGAAATGAACGATGCTAAGTTTAACACTATACCTCTAGCGTCCAAGTCATTGCTAAGTTTAACAATACACTTAAGGTCATGACTTTCCCTCAGACTTCCTTGTCAAAGTCGAGATGACCAATGCTAAGTTTAAAATTACACCTCTAGCATTACCCTCGCTGCCAAGTTAAACATTACACCTATGACAGTGATACTTTCAGTTTTCCCAAATAAAGCTGAAATACTTTTGAGCCAAGTTCAATATCACACCTCTGACTCACATCCTTGTCAAGTTAACATCACACTTCTGACAAAATTAATTCAACCCGTTAAGTTAATATCACACCTCTAATGGTAAAGATTTTCCTAGATCCCCCGCGAATCTAGTCTCACTTGTTATTCTCGTCAACAGAATAACAAGCCTACCTAAAAACATTGTTAGGTTAATATTACACCGTTAACAGTGTTTTCATTTAATCCCCCAACTGATCTTAATCAAGTTAATCACAAACCTCTGATAAAAGTTCATCCTCCCTGGGGGTACAAATTCACCTGTCACTCTCTTTCATAGATTGGCAGTTCCACAAAATTTCTTGTCAAGTTAATATTACACCTCTGACAATACTGTTGAATTTCCTGACACAGGATTTTTCTACAGACTTTGACTTGTTAAGATTATTATCATATTTTTAGTAAGTCAAAGACCCTTTACTTCTATTCGTCCGACTTCCAATGCAAAAAAAAAAGTTCACGACAATAGAAGGAGACAAAAAGAAAAGTGTCGCTTTTATTTATATCCAGGCATATGAAAGTGATACAAAACGCTCTCTTATACAATAAGATTGAGTGTTACAATAAAGGAGTACAAAGAAGTCCCTCTCTCTCAGTAAAAGGTTGCACTCACTCCTTGAAGCATGCTCACAACTCCAAGTACAAGATGTTTGGAAGGGCGCCAAAGTAGAGCCGAACACTGTGGTGACGATCGGAAGCTGATTACACCATGATGCATGACGTAAACATCGAAAGAACCCATCGTTGACCAAGAACAATGGTGTTTCTTGAGATCGGAATGCAGCAGGTCCTTCTGATTCCACCTGACCAACCGACGTAGGCCATGATCCTTCGTTGATGAACATCTCCACCACCAGAAAGTCATCTAATGAATATGGACTTTGTCCTCGATGTCATTTCTGGGGTAAGACTGGTGAAGGGAGGATTCGAGGCCTTACAGGTGACGTCCTCTTTCCAGTGACCTGCAAGAGGACCATACCCACCACCATATCCACCGCCATACCCACTGTGACCATGGCAGGCCCAGAAGCATGACTGGTGCATCGTGTCCAATAAGGTCTCGGCGGATGTCAGATCCTCGTCTCCCAAAAACAGGAGCCATGACTTCTTCTCCAATAGACGACCATCGAACAGGTTCGCTGGCCGAAATATTCTCCCAGGGCCCAGTGAACATGCGAAAGGATGATCGAGCCTACCTGCGAGAAGGAAGAAACAATTAGAAATTCAGAATACTGAAACAGGACAGACGCGGTTATTGCTGCAATCTGCAGACGCAGGAATGATCCGCGCAGTCAGTTAAAATTCTGTTGCAACAGAAACAGACGCGATCAAAGTTGTGAACTTCAAATGCACACAGGTTTGAACGCAGTCTGGTTTTGCACCCGCGTCTAAAATATGAGACGCGAAGAGAATCAGACACGAAAATTGCCACATCCCTGTTTGATAAACCGGGGTTGCTACATTCAAGTCTGAACCCTTCGGCCTGAGTTCTTCTAAGTCAACAGCCTCAGACGCGAGCTCTGTATGTAAGGCTCGCGGTCCAGATGCAAAGTCCGAATTCAGACTCAATCAACTCGCACCTTATCAGGGAGTCTCAAAGGCGCAACTTCCAAAAATGGGCGCACCAATCAGACTTCAAGAGAAGGTCAAGAAGATGAATCTCTTCAAGGGACAGCGAAACTGAAACTCAGTTGGGCTGAAAATTTCATGGCAAACAAAGAATTCCTACCCGCAGAATAACCCTTTAAGGGTTGAACTTTCTGCATCAAGGCGCGGACATAAAGGGTGCTCAAGGAGACGCTTTTTGATCTTGAAATCACTTGACAGTGATAATCTTCTGGAGAGATTAAAGTAAAGCATGAAAGCTTTGGGTCGTCGTCGTCCATGGGGGCAAATCCCATTAAAAAAGTCCTTGAGGGAAGAAGATGAAAATCCCTCAGAGCGCTGGCTCTCGAGGGAAAACAGTCTAAGTAATGGGCTGTTAAAAGGGGGGTGAGGCCTATTTATAGGCAAACCATAAAGCCTATAATTAATGGCTCACTAATCCAAACCGTCGGCCTTAATTCCCGCGCGAGTGTCAAAGCCCAATGAAAGGCTGACGCGTGGATTGTCGCTTCGGGAAGCGGCGAGGACGCAGGCCTCCAACCGCCAGCGCCGACTTGGCATTTAAAGGCATTAATGTCTAAGCCCAATGAAGGGCTGACGCGTGGACTGCCGCTTCGGGAAACATCGGATAACGCGAGTCCCCAATCGTCAATGCCGATTTGACATTTAAAGATCCAATAAGATCTTTAAGACGAGCTGCATGTAACGCCTGGGAAATTGCACCAAACGCAGGCCCTAGAGCCGCGTCCTGAAACTTGCGTCCCTTTGAGAACTCGAAGGCGGCGTCCTTCTTATTCTTGTTAAGAGAGTCGCGACCGCGTCTCTCGGGGTGGTTCAGAGCCGCGTCCCCTCAGCAAAAGGGACCCATTCTGAGGTCGCGCTTCGAATTTGAAAGCTGCGTCTACAACAGAGAAGGCCTATGTAATTCACAGGGATCCTGGAGCTGCGTCTACATTGCGAGATGACAATTGTGTTCCTATCATAAACTCAATATAATTTGAGTTTGCACCATGTCAAGGGCCCAGAGACGCGTTTGTACTAAGACAGTGCCGCGTCCTCATATCTATGCGTCAGTTTTGAGGAGCATAAGACTGCATCCTCACTGTATCCTGAATTCTGCATCCGGATAGAATTAAGGGCTGCGTCCAGGGAGCCGCGTCCTTCCATAACCAAAGTCGCGTCCTTCGCGTAAGCTTGAAGCGTCTCAATTAGCAGGTCAGAGTCGCGTTTCCCAGGACCGCGTCTCCACTATAAATCAGAGCCGCGTTCCGCCCAAAAACTCAGTTCAGCCTGAGTTTATTATTCATGGCCAGTCAAGGATTACAGTCAAAGACTACGGTTAGGAAATTGAAGTCATCTACAGTAAAAAAAATGAAGATGGAGCAAAATTTCGAAGATCTTTATTATTTGAGCCAAAAATAATGAAAGTAATACAAACGCTCTTGACGAATAGAGTGTTCTCTTTTTTTTACAAACAAAAAAAAGGAGAGGCTAATAATCTTGATTCGCCAAAGAACGGATTTGTTCTCGGAGACGATACATCTCGTGCTGACGCGCTTTCTCAGCCTCCATAAGAGCTTGGACCCGCAGCTCCTCCTCGGACAAAAATTTCTTCGCAGCAAGTTGCGCTGAAGAGACTCCAACCTGGAGGAATGAGCAGAAAGGTTTCTCCTCAGCCTGTATCTTGGCAGCTTCCAGCTCCTCCAGCTTCTTCCTGGCAGCGGCAAGCTTCTGCTCGTTGATTTCAATCAAGGCTTCTGCCTTGGCTATGGTAGCTCGAGCTGTGGCAATAACCTGCTCTGCGCTCTGTATGACGATTTCAGATTCCCTTGAATCGCCAATCAGCCGTTGGTGGTCAGCCTGGAGATGCTGGAGATGGCGGGTCTCTTCAGATATTTGTTCTTCCATCTCCTTTCGCTCTTGTTCTTGAGCGGCAAGAAGCCTATTCAGAGTTGCCCGAGCTTCGTCGACTGAACCAGCGTCTTCTAGAGACTTGAGCTCTTTCAGGTCGCTTCCCAATTGCTCCACCAGCATCAGGCATGCCCTAGCCTGCGAAGGACCTCCAGTATGACCAATGTTCCCGATCTGATTTTCGAGGAGTACTCGGGCAAACTCGAAAGAGCTGCCCCCAGAAAGGATGAGGTCAATACATGATCGCATGGAAGCAAAGAACTGCTGCACCATTTGACGGGCCAGTTCTTCCATGATATCATTGGCTGGAGAGAACTCTGCTGATGTGCTCCCAGATCCCCTTTCCATTACAGGGCGAGAGATGGGAATCAATTCATCTCGCGCAGGAGTAAGGCCGACCACAGGCTCGTCAGGTACTGAGAGGGTCGCCGACACTTCTGGGACGGTTATTGTTGTAGCAGCCTCCACGGCGACTGAAGTAACAGCAAACCTGACCTCTTCAGGGTCCTCGGTCGAGGTCTGAACTGTACTGCCTTCTGGGCCAACGTTGGCCGCGACATCCTCCACCTGAGCTCCCTCAGCACTCTCTGCAAATCACCAAAACGTTAACCATGACAAGAAAAAGGAGGATATTCAATGCATTTATACCCCCTTACCAGGCTGAGGATCTGAAGATGGCGAATTCCTGGGCAAATCTTGTAGGGTTGAGGCCTCCCCAACTTCGGTAGTTGCCCTTTCTTGAGGCATTTCGGTAGTAAGAGCCTCAACGCCCTCCTGCTGGACCAGCTCTTGTATCATTTCCTCGATATGGAGGAAGTTGCAGCCTCACTGTCGACGGCCAGCCCTATAGCACAAAGTTAAAAGGAAAACATAAAGACCTATCCTTAACCAAAGGAGAAACCGGGTCAAAAAGACAAAGAGAGTACCTTCAGCAGGAGCAATTGTTGCTATTGGCGACACCGTCACGGGGTCACACCCTTGTATCTCTTCCTCCGTAATATGTGAGAATTTACTCGGATCTGGAGGAGCGGGTTCATCGCCAAAATCGACTTCATCGCCCGAAGAATATTCATACTCTCCGGACGAGGAAGACGATAGTGCAACACAAGAGGCCTCGGCAATCGAGACCTTACCACCAAGTACCCCGGTAGTAGGGCTGGGATCAACTACCCGCGAGCTGGGCATCAATACAGTAGGAGACCCAGGCTGTTGCGCCTCATCCCTCCTCTCTTGAACTGAAGAAGACCCTGGCTGAGTTGAGACCCCCGGAATCTCAACATCATCCCTTCCTACCAGGTCAACCTCGAGTTGCTCAGCCTCATCAGTGGTAGTGGGTTCATCTACAAGCTCCCCTTCTTCTAAGATCATGGGGCCCCTGCTGCGTAGTCCACGAGGACGGCGAAGGGGGATTTCTTCTTCCTCCTCCTCTTCCTCCCTCTGTTCCTCAACACCAGAAGGGACAGCTTCGGGCATTGAAGATACAGCTCCCGAGTCTCCCCTGGTCTTCTTTGGAGCAGGCTCACTTTGGGAAGTAGAGCCCTGGGGACGCTTGGGCACAGCCCGTCGACGCTTTCTAGCAGGCTGCTCCTTGGGTGCTGCTGCTCTCGGTTCCACCCCGGTTTCCCCTCCAGCCTCTTTCTTGGCTGCCTGGTATTCCTCTATGCCTCGCATGCGTCTGTTGGATGCCAACTTATTCTCATAAGACGCATTGATGCTCTTGACACATGAGTGATGTATTGAGTAGTCAGGCATCTTGCTAGCCTGAAAATACCAAGTGCAGAAACCGAGGCTTGTGTAGCAGTTGGGCGTCTGGTGAGGCAAGCGGAAAATAGCGTTTGTCCCTCCAGCCACACTGTAGTACCAGGCCCGAGCACCTTCAAACAAATTCCCACTGAAGGAGAGCTTGGCGTTGGGATTGCCGACATACAGTTGGTCATAACCAAATTGTCGGGCAAAACGGTTCGGCATATAGGGCTCAATTGTACATGAGTTCCCTTGCCGAAAGAGCAGATACCCAGGCCGAATATTAATCAGCCACCAGAAGACTCCCGATGGCAGTCTTGTGAAGTCGTCCGGTCCCACGAGGTCAGCAAATTTATCCCCGTAAGATGCACCAGTAATCTCGGGGAAGCAACGGTCGAGCTGGTAGTTCGAAGCGTTCAGAATACATTTCCGAACGTAGAACATATAGTAATGGGACCAGCTCGAGCTCTCCAGCCTCTGTACAAAAGGGACAAACCCCTCGGATTGAGACACCGGCGTCATCAGGGAAGGGCAATGCATAACGTACCAAGCCATCAGGTACGTATATGGAAGCTCAATCCTGGGGTTGGGGATCTTCATTTTCGGCCTCCCCTCCGAGTCAACCTCTTGTCGACCTTTGGAGTCGACGACGGCCTCCACTTTACACAGGCTCTGAACCAGAGCCCGTAATCCACTTTGGATTCCGGCCACCATTGCCGGAAGGAGAGCGATGGACCTGCCATAGGCCAACAAGACTGCCGGGTACACCACATCAGCAACAATCACTTCATGCGGCAGTGTCGGCACTACGCAGCGCTTCAGCCACAGCATGAGGAAGCCCGCCAGTAGCGCCCGGTCAGAAATGGGGACCCGGGCTTGATGATGAAAACTTTCGAAAACCGTGTCAGGTTTGAAAGTGTCTTCATTCGACTCTGTGGTATAAGAACTCACAGAGGCATCAATCCTCTCCGCGATTTCCTCGTCGGTGCTAGGGGCCAGAATGGTCACTGAGTGATCTTTCTCAGCTATACCATTAAACAGGTAGCTCGCCCAAGACATCTGCTTAACTCCCCTGGTTCTCCAGGAGGTTATTTGACCGCAGATATGGAAGTGACACAGCACTTCCCAGTAGGTCTCATATACCTGAGGGCACTCTTTCTTCAAGAGATGAAGCTCCTCAGAAGTTGGGACATATTCTTCATAAGGGGCATCTCCCATAACCAGCCCCGAAACTTCATACAGTTCATGGAGGGCGAGCCCCATCTCTCCGATTGGGGTGAAGAATGTCCCCGTCAATGGGTTGTAGTGCTCCAGGATCCCGTAGAAATTATGGGAACTTTGCGGGATGCCATACTGCACAGCCCTGACCGCCTGATACAACCCCAACTGCTCCAGCAGAGCTCCGAGTTCGACGAGGACGAATCCCACCATCTTGCCCCACCAGGACTTGTCGGAAGCATGAACCCACCCGAGCGGGCGGAAGTCAACGGGAAAATCGCCCCCTACCTTCATGAACCGGTTGATGAAGGTAGTGCCGAGCCGAGGGGTTTCCCTCTTGGATACTCATGTCTGACCAATCCGGGAAATAAACCGAAAATCTCCTTCCCGTGACCGCCAGAGTGTACGTTTTTGGTGCCTAGTATGCCGAGAGAGACACCTGAGATAGGTCGAGCAAGATCCCATTCCATTGCACGATGAATGGACATGTGCTGGAGATAGGACAAGGGATACATCCTCTCCATATTGGGAAGAAAAAATTTCCTATTCCCTATCTGGCGAAGCCACTTGTAATCGCCATCATGCAAGGCACTGCTGTCCTCGTCAATGCCATCGCCAAAAAAGAAGACAGGTTTCTTTAACGGGATGCGCGAGTCCGTCTCAAACACTCCGTCGGTGATAATTTCCCGGAGGGTCTTCATGTTGGCCTTATAGATTTTCTCCTGTCGCTCCTTCGACTTATCAGTGGTCACGGGAGCAGTCTTCTGCAGCACAAAGGTCAGGTTGTGGTCAGCACCACCTACGTGCCCAAAGTGACACTTTTTGGAGAGAGGGTTGGAGGAATATCTCACTGCAAAAGAAAATAACACTTGATCAGAAATCTGAAAGAAAATGATTAAGTGTTTACAACTCAAACGCGGAAATGAACCCAGACGCGGAGATCATCAAAATCTGCGTCCAGGTCCAAAAAATCGCGAGGCTAGCATGGAGCCCGCGTTTTAAAAATCCAAGATTTATGGAAAAATTTCTAAGTATCGGACTCAGACGCGAGATTCATTTGGACCGGCGTCTGATTTCACAAGACGCAAGAATCATAAGAAATCTGCGTCTGCATCCCTCACACTTAGAAATATTCTAAGTGTTGGATCCAAAACGCAAGGCTCAATGGGGCCCTGTGTTCAACAAACAGGTACGGACTTAAGCGGATAGAAGATGCAGAGGTCATCAAACCTGCGTCTTATCCATCAACTCAAGAACCGCACCTGAAGATCAAACACGGGCATGAGCCCGCGTTGGCGGTTCACATTCAAAAGGAATTTAAGAGTTAAAAGAACTCTGTAAACCCCTTTAATGGCGGAAATCAAGTCCGATGGCTTTTTATACCTGAAATAGGGGTTTCCTGCATGGAGGAACCGCCCATTTGGGTTTCAGGAACGACGGCCTTGGAAGGCGAGGCAACATGTTTAGCCTTTGGTGCCATTGTAACCGAAGATTCGATGTTAGAGATGAAAGAAACGAGGAGAACAAAGAAAGCTTCTTTCTTAAACCCTAACAGATGCAAACGAAGAAGAAGAAGAGTCTAATGATGACTCTTGAAAGACTGTTGCCTTTTATAGGCACAGCGATTCGCAGAGATACGCGGCGCTTGGCTCGACGCCTAATCTCTGCCTGACGCGTGGAAAACGCATTAAATGCAGCGCGAAGTTCGCGCGCCAAAAAGAAGATGTCCCCTCAATTCTACAGGACACGTGGCAACATATTCACAGCACGGATTCGCATTCAACAGCCGCGTCTTCGTCCCAAGAGACGCGTCCCTCCGACGGACGCACCTTCTCAACTAGGCCAAAGTTGCGTCTGCTTCACAGAGCGAAAGCCGCGTCTTTATCCCAAAAGACGCGTCCTTCCGAAGATCGCATCTTTTCAACCCGGCCAAAGTCGCGTCTACCTCATGGAGTAACAGTCGCGTTGTCATCCCAAAAGATGCACCCCTATAGAAGGCGCGTCTTTAAAGCAGTATCACCCCTGCGTCCACAGAACTGGCGTGTAGTCCTTGCTTCTGCAATTCAGTTCAAAAGTACACTGGCACAAGCAGACGACTGCCCACCCCTGGTTTAAAGTACACCAACGACAAACTCAAAGCATCGGGGAGGTTTAGACTGTGTATCTAGACACTCAACACGATCAGTTTTGGCGGCTTCAAAGAGTTCCACAGTACACTCACGAAGGCCATACTCCAAACAAGATCAAGCCCGGAGCATTGTCAGTCCAATCATGAGAAGGGTGAATTCAGCTAGAGTCCAAAGTATTTCGAAATCCGTCTCAGCCAACTGCGGAATGTCGAAAACTTTGGAGGGGGTTCTGTAGGCTGTCTAAAAATCATTAAAGACAAGTCGTCAAAAGCAGAGTCCCAAACTCCAGACGCAGGGCTAATCATAGCCATCAAAGCAGCGCCAAGACGCGAGGATCAAAATTCGCGTCTCAGCAACACTGCAGCACCAAGGCGCGAGGATCAAAACCCGCGTCTCAGCAGCACTGCAGCACCAAGGCGCGAGGGTCGAAACCCGCGTCTCAGCAGCACTGTAGCACCAAGGCGCGAGGGCGAAACCCGCATCTCAGTTATAACTGCCCTTGTTATGGGGTCAATTACTGCCCACATAACGGGGAAGTTAACCCCCATTATGGAGCGTTTTTAGGGGACACGTTCGCCCCTGAAACCTCTATAAATAGCCCCGTTGCTATGGAGAAAGGGTCGGTCAATTAGATCAGAGAATTCGGGGAGAAGAACTTGACTTAAGAGCTTCCACAGAGAAGGAAAGAGAGTTCAACTCTTCAAGTAACTTGCTGCATACAAGTTAATCTTTGCCTATAATCTCTTTGAGATTTCTGGTCGACAGAGTTGTGTTACTCCGTCCGCCAACCGAAGAGAAGATCCCCAAAAGTTCCTGACGTTCACCCGGTCAACGGAAAACAAGACTCACTTTCCACCACCACCTGAAGAACCCAGCATTAAACAAAGGGAGGATTCAAGACTCAATATCTTCCCTCTCTGTAATCGGAGTATAAGTCCATTGTAATTTTTCAATTGATTCAAGAAAATTTTACGCGAATTTTTCTCCCACCAAAC